>PTEX01000003.1:4867822-4973754 GCA_003342815.1 Eudromia elegans | reverse complement strand
TCCTGCGCGCGCCGTTTGCATAATGCCGCTCCCACTGTCACTCAGGCGGCGCCGGCCCCAGCTGGCGGCGTTACGCCGAGCAGAGCGGCGCCTCCGCGCCACGGCGCAGCCGCCCGCGGCCCGCCGAGCCCCTTAAAGCGGCCGCCGAGAGGGAGGCCCCGGCGCGGGCGCCATGGCCCCGCCGCGACATGTCGGCACGAGCCGCCTCGCGGGCCGTGAAGGTTGCCTTCGGGCACGGCACGTTTACGTGTGCGGATACCGGGATCTTCCTCATATCCACCGAGAAACCAGCTGTTTTTATGACCGTACTTCCCAGGCATGCCTTCAGGATGAAATGTCGTTTTTTAGTAACAAGCTGTGCATGTTACGTTCATGCCTTTCTAATGTTTGCTCAAAAACATATCACCTTAAGCCAAGTTTAAGCATAAAAATATACAGAAGGTTTTTAAATATGTGGTCTAAGCTAAATAACACATCTCAGAGAGAGAAGAACTTGCTAAGATAACAAAAATAAAATAAAATAAAAAAAGGTGCCCATGAATATACAAAGCAAAAAAACAAGTTTTAAAAAATAATTGTGTGCATCATTAAGGAGCCCAGGGTGGAAGCGGCAATGGCTCCTGGGGCTCAGCGTGTTCGGCCTTGAAACCAAAGGAGCCAGGAGGGGGGGAAAGAAGGGGGACAGGCAAAAGGTAAATCTAATTATAGCTTACAGTATCTTAAGGCAATGAAGATCTAGGTATGAACTTGTTTGCTCAAAGGGGGGAAAAAAAAGCAAGCAGACGCGAGGCACATTTAAAACCAGAAATTCGACTGAACAAAGGGAGCCTCTTCCTGCTGGAATTACCCCGTAGAACAGCAGCTGCGTCGTACGCGCCCGGGAACGGGCGCCTGCTCGGACCGCCAGCGCATCGCACCCGCCTGCTTTGCTAGAACCGCTACCAGGATGAGGTTAAATACAGCATTTTGTAGTCCAAAGTCCATTTCAATTCAATTTAAGAAACAAAACACTCACGGGGTTAGAAGCATTTTAGGAAACCATGGCACTGGGCACTGTATGACCTGAATCACCTTGCCCACCATATATCCCCCTGCCCTCACTCTCAGCAGAATACTGTTTTTGTTTTGTCCTGACAATTATTTTTAAAGTTGACATATTTGATTGTTTTCAGCAAGTGCAACAGAAAGAACACGCTTCACATGGCACTGTCGGAACTAAGGAGCCACGAAACAGCTTATACAACATGCACTGAGGTTTAAGTAGTTGTGCAGTACCCCACTCTTAACATTTCAGTGACCAAAAAAAAAAGGACCACATCCTGGTGTATGAAGGTGTATGAGGAAAGGCTCCTCTTTGCTGGTCAAACGGAGCACAGCCAAATGGTGACAGGCCGAGGAATGCCACCAACCCCAGGCAAAGGAAGAGCCCTCAGCTGCTGCCCAGGGTGTCCATGGGTGCGTGTGACGAGTGTGCTCCTTCCCCAGCCCAACGTGACTTCTCACACGCAGCCCTATTCAGGTGTTAACCGCCAGAGACATCATCTGATCCTGGTGGTTGCCTCCCTGATTTCTTCCCCCACTCAGGCATTAACCATCAATAATTGAGCTCTCCTTGCCTCGCAGTGGGCTGCACGCCAGGGTCTCCTCTTGAGCAGAGACATTTTTCAAGGATACTCCTCGGGACTGAGAGATCCTTGCCAGATCCTAACAGATTCATGGTAAGTGACTATAGTGTGCTCTTTTTGAACTTGTAAACTTTACTGACTTAACTTTGCACAAATTCCTTACTAATAAACCGTTGACGAGGTCTGGGCCTGGGATTGGATCCAGATGCATCCAGGCTTCTCTCAGGAATGTGGAAAGCAAGGGGGTCCGGTCTGAACCCCATGACTCAATGGGAGGATGTCCTTGGCAATTCTGTGCATATTTTGAACCCCCATGCAGTAAATATAAGTGACCTTGCCATAGAATCTCGTGAAACCCTTGTCCGTATCAATAAAACCTACTATTGTTTGTGTCGCATGAGTGAAGTGCATTGTGTCGCTCACCTCCCCCACTCATTCTGTGCGGGACGGTGCCGGACCGCTGGGAACATCCACCCGAGCAGCCAGAGAGGGGCAAGGGAGCCAAGCACTGGGGTAGCCACAAGTCGTGCCAGAGAGGCCAGAGGGGGCTGACCGTGTGGCTACTGGAGGGACCAGGAGTCATGGAGTGGGGATGGGGGTGCCTGCTAGACCCATTATGGGTTGATGTCCTCATATGTGAGGCACCCAAGAGACTGGGAGATCCAGGGGCCAGCTCCTAGATAGAGAAGTGTCACCGGAGGGATCACAGCCTGTATTTCCCATGAATGAGCCTTCTTCCTGACCATCCATGGGGAGGAAAGGATGAGGCTGGGGTGCTGTGTTTGCATGAATACTATGGTTTCGGTGTTGATCTACTGGGCCAACCACATGTATGTAATGTATGTATGTATGTGTGCACATGTGCCTGTTGGGAATATATTTCCAGCCCTGCTGCAAGCAGGACCTGGCAACAGGAACCTGAGGCCACCTTGGCTCTATTGGGCCACCCAGTGCAGCAATAGACCTAATACAGAGCTATCTGAAGTTGTGTTATTTTGTCACCTTACTGTTTAACGTTGCTGGAGAGACCATGTTTCCACACTAATGCAATTTTAGCAATATACCACTCCAATGATTTCTACTGAGCAAGTGCCTGAAGAAATCAGAGTCTGAATTACATATTGTTCAAGCAGGACTGTGAAATAACCCCTGTGAAAATGAAGCTGGCTGCTCACTGGGATCTTTTTTTTTATTATTTTTGTTCTTATTTAAAAAAAGAAAAAAATCACTGCTCATCAGCCTAAGGTCATGTTAGTACTTGGATGAGAACCCACAGAAGGTGAAAAGCCTGGATATTAATGAACACTTAGGCTTCTTTCAGGCAAAACAATATGTGTAATTCCAAAAAAAACTGTAAAACCAAACCAAAGCCACAAAACAAACCTGTTGCCACAGTCCATCCTCCACCCTATACCTTCCACCAACACTAGCATTTACGCAACTCTGTGCATAGTCAGTACAGGGAGATGATCCAGCTGAAAACAAATCAAGGTTTTGGGCAGGTATGCAGTTTCATGTTTGGTTTAAGTCAAGGTAACTCTGAGACTGCCAAACCAGGCAGTCCTGTCCTACCCCCCATCCCTGACATTTTCCTGCTCCTTTCACTGTGCTGATTTTAGCACTTAAAAAGTTTCTCAGCAAGTTAGACCAGGTAACTGATTTGTCTGCAAGTTAAGCATTTTTCTAAGCCAGGTTAGTTTTAATCAACCTCAGTGCCCTGATCCAGCGTGCCAGAGGACAAAGAACCAGCCCAGAGAAACACATGCACCCTCCAAAGAAGCTTCTTCAATCCAGATGATTTTAGGGATAGGGCGCACTCTACAATACAGCCCGACACACACCTGTACTGACATGCCTGAGGGGACAACCACCCGTAGCTGGTGGACAGGAAATTCTCATCCATGCTGAAGATAATATACATACACACACTCCTACATATGACTTCACTATGCCTTCTATAGCTCCTTCTTTAATCCTATGAACAAGGTACAGCTCATTTTCCTTCATATCTTGAGAGTGAAATTCACTAATCTACGCAGAGTTCCGTGCTTAAAAAAGTAAAAGGACAGTCTTAGAAAGCAGTAAACTTTAGGAGGATTTGCTTGAATTTTCTTTTAATGATACCAGATGCTTTCCAATTTAAATGTTAACATTTAAAAACCCAGCTTTCAAGTGGATTAAATCTTCATACTTTGGAGTTCAGAACAAAACAGGAGCTATAAGAGTAGTTCCAAACATTTGTCTGCACAAGGGAAAAATCATCATTCAAAATCAACAGACCCTTAATGGGGTTCCAGAACTTAAACATTTGGGAAATAAGGCTCAAAAGTACCAGTAAGGAGTAAATTATTCTTTTTTTTTTTTTTTTTTTTTTTTTTTTTTTTGTTATTTGAAAAGCAGTCTAGAATTATTACCAAGAAAAGGATTCAACTAGTGCTTCCTGGAGAGCTATCAAGAGAAGAATGAGTTACAGACAGCATATACTCAAGGTTTAAAGTAGTCAAATGACTATAAAGGCACTTTAAAAAAAAAAAGAAAAAATAGCTGAAATGCTCAGATTATATGGGTGAAGTGACAGATTTGAACCATGGCCAAGAATTACCTCAAGCCATCCCTATAAATTTAGTCTTGTACAGGATAGAACACCCTATAAGGGAGAATTTCTTTTGTGGAGGAGTATTTTTGGAAGAGAGGGAGAAGAAAATCCTTTATCATACAGAATTGAGGAAGTCTTTTCGTATCAGCCAGGGGAAAAAAAGAGAGAAATAAATCATCTGTTACTAAATGCCTTCTTTGCTTCTGTCTTTACTGCAAAGGCTGGTCTCCACAAATTACAGAGGCCGGATGTAAGAGAGAAAACCAGGAGAGAGGAAGGCTTTCTGCTGACTGAGGAGAATTGGGATAGGGATTATTTAGGCAAACCGGACACCCATAAATCTATGGGTCCAGATGGATGCACCCGAGAGTGCTGAGGAAATTGGCAGGGATTGTTGCTCGGCTGCTCTCCGTCATCTTGGAGAGGTCGTGGAGAGTGGGGGAGGTACCAGAAGATTGGAAGAAACCAAAGTCACTCCAGTCTTCAAAAAGGGCAAGAGGGAGGAGCCAGGAACTACAAGCCCATCAGCCTCACTTCCGTCCCTGGAAAGATGATGGAGCAGCTCATGCTAGAGACCCTCTCTAGGCATATGAAGGAAGGAAGATAAGCAGCATGGCTTCACCAAGAGGAAGTCATCTTTAACCAATCTGATGATAGCCTTCTATGATGGGATGACTGGATGGATGGATGGATGATGGGAAAGCCATGGATGTTGTCTGTCTTGACTTCAGCAAGGTTTTCGACACAGTCTTCCATAACATCCTTATAGGAAAGCTCCAGAAGTGTGGATTGGACATGAGGACAGCGAGGTGGATTGAGGACTGGCTGGATGGCAGAGCTCAGAGGGTCATGATAAATGGGGCTGATAGTTGGGGGCCTGTGGCCAGCGGCGTCCCCCAGAGGTCAGTGCTGGGCCCAGGGCTGTTCAGCTTGTTCATCAATGACTTGGACGAGGGCACAGAGTGCACCCTGAGCAAGTTCGCTGATGACACCGAACTGTGTGGAGTGGCCGACTCTCCAGAGGGCTGTGCTGCCATCCAGAGGGACCTGGACAGGTTAGACAGTTGGACAAAGAGGAACCTCATGAGGTTTAACAAGAACAAGTGCAGGGTCCTGCACCTGGGCAGGGATAACCCCAAGCACCAGGACAGATTAGGGGCTGACCTGCTGGGAGTCCTGGGTGTCAACAAGTTAACCATGAGTCAGCAATGTGTCCTCATGGCCAAGAAAGCCAAAGGGATCCTGGCCTGCATCAGGAGGAGCATTGCCAGCAAGCGGAGGGAGGGGATCCTGCCCCTCTGCTCAGCCCTGGTGAGGCCGCAACTGGAGTATTGTGGGCAGGTCTGGGCTCGCCAGGACAAGAGGGACATGGAGCTTCTAGAGAGGGTCCAGAGAGTGACAAAGATGATTAAGGGACCAGAGCATCTATCGTATGAGTTACAACTAACTGAGCTGGGCGTGTTTAACCTGGAGAAGACCAAGAGGAGATCTGATCAATATGTATAAATACTTCAGGGGGGATCATAGGGAAGAGGGGGCCGAACTCCTCCTGGTGTTGGCCAGTGACAGGACAAGTGGTAATGAGTATAAATTAAAACAAAAGAAGTTCCATGTCCATGAGAGCAAGAACCTCTTTCCTGTGAGGGTGATGGAGCCCTGGAATAGGCTGCCCAGAGAGGTTGTGGAGTCTCCTGCTCTGGAGATCTTCAAACCCGCCTGGATGCCACCCTGTGCCCTGTCCTCTAGATGTCCCTGCCGGAGCAGGGAGTTTGGACTAGATGATCTCTAGAGGTCCATTCTAACCTCAACCATTCTGTGATTCTGTAATTAAAGGCAGCCATTAGAAAATCCATCTTCATATAAATAGTTTAGATTTGACATTAAATTGAACATTGAAGGAAATGATATTTTAACGTAATAAATCTGGAGTCAATGGAACTCCTCTGTGAAGATGTTCTTCCCACAGATGGGCAGCCCCAAAGTCTGAAAGACATCAGTTCTTTTTTATTTCATCACATGTAAGCAAACTAAACCTGGAGAGACCCGAGTTGGGTTTTCACCATCACCAAAGAGTCAGAATCTCAAGAAGAGAAGAACAACAGCTAGATTTGATCCTCAGCTGAAGTAACACTCTGATAACCTTGCACTGAATAGAAACTCTAATAGGACGGACTCAGCAGCTGGCATGGCCCAGGTTGCACATCCCAGAGCGTGCTGGGGTAGAGTGACTACACACATGCTTGCCGAGTATCAAGGCAGTTTCTTACACTTGCAGATCCATTTGGCAGCTGCATGGAAGGACTTGCGCGTGTCTAACGGTATGAGGGGTTGCAGCCGTTCCATTAGCTCATCCTATAGCCCCTCCTTCCAACAGGGCAGCAAGATGCTGCCAAGTCATTTGATGTTGCCTAACAGCCTGGGACAGATGGGGTCTAGCATAACAAGCCACCACGTGTGGGTAGTTCTTCATGGAATTTCAGGGGTTTATGAACCAGATGTTCAGTATTGCCTGCAAACCTTTATTTTAGAGATCACCTATGAAACAAGTTCAAGGTTTGCAGGCAATACTGACAGGGATGAAGAAGACATTTCTTATTATTACTTCTTATTATGTCTGTCTTCTCCCCCACTTTATCAGAGTCTCCACTTGTCTTCTTCCTGCCGTGGTACGCCAGAGCCTCTCAGACCACTCCTTGCCCTCCCCAGCCTTTACTTCCATCTGCCAGGTAGTAATGTGTAGCAGTTCTTAGAACTTTTGGGTGGACGTAGCACCTGACAAGCAAAGAAAAAACATTTAAAAGGAACCTGATGTAATTTGTTCCCTTACACAACTCTTGCACTCTTTTATCCACTGTGCATGGCCTACTCCAAAACTTTTAGCGTCTAAAATTCCAGGATATTCCTGTCTGCTGATGTTAGGCATTCTCAACTTCTAGACCATTGAAATGGGAAATATGTAAACCTGGCAAGTCTTCTCCAGGCCAGGCTTTAAAGAAATTACCTTCATCTCAATCTGCCATTCAAAAGCTCACTCATTTAGATCTGTAACCATCTTTTAAAATTATGTCCAGCTTAAACATACAGGACTTAAACCTACAGGAATTACAATAATAAATGCCTATACAGCACCATAAATCATCTTTTCACTTTGTAAGTCATGTCAGAAAAAAAGGAAGAAAAAAAAAAACTAATAGCATCATTCTTTACAAATCCAGAACTGTCAAACTGTCTCCAGTTCCTAATGCCCTAATACAAGCCTGCAGTTCTCTGATGTTCTTTCCCAACAAGCCTCTTGATGACCAATGAAAAGCAGATGAGAAATATAGGAAGATTAAAATAATATAATTTTCTTGGGCTAAATTGTTTAATTCTTGAAGTCCTGGATAGCAAACTACACTCATTCTTTTTCTAAGAGGCTAAGTCAGGTTTCAGCACTTCTATCTTTTAGGTGTCACGCTTTCAAATGCTAACCTCCTAACACTTCACCAAGCACTACTCCCTGCATCTGGCATAGAAGCAGCATGCCGCACCCTTATAATTTTGTGGTGTGGATATTTTGAGGACTCTTGAGATTTGTGTTGTAACAAAGCTTCTGGTTTAGAGGTAAATTTAAGGCTCAAAGCCAAAAGCTGCCACTGAACTGGCACACGGATGGTTATACTGGCAACAACAGGCATCCAAACAATAGGTTTGGGAGCTAGTTCTGAAGGGACTTAGGCCCAGTCTGTAACAATAAAACTCCTCAAACCTCCCAGTTATCTTGAATGAAGTCTCGCCTGTCCCTCCTTTCAGTCGCTGCATTCTCTCCAGCTTCCCTTAAATCCACATTCATAACTAACATAATTAGTATAAACATCCTCCATCCCCCCCAGCCATTCACTACAGTCCAAATTGTAAATTTGGAAAGTTAATGGAAGGTGGACTTCTGACTCAGAACTAGATGTTACAGACACAGGTCTCTCCCTGGTCATCTTAATGGGTGGTTCCCCCTTCTTAGTCACCACCAAAATGAAATTCACAAACCAGGAACCCCATAGATTGGATCATTGTCTGTGGGGTTCAGATTTACCCAGGAAAACTCCAAGTTATCTTGAGATGCCCAATTCAAAGAGCTCCAAGGCTAGGGGCTATGGCCCAATTGATTAATCACTAGGAACACTTGACAGCAATTGACACCTTGAGATACTACTGAGTAGCCAGACCTGATCACTATTTAACAGGGCACGAGCAAGAACAACTATCCTGGGGCAGAGATAAATTCAGTCACCCAATGTTTCACAGTCCACAGAGAACCATGGGCAGGTATTATCACTAAGCCCAGGTTGTAACTACGGTCCCCTTAAAGAGTCATAATTACTTCCCAGCCTGTGTAATTTTCCAACGGTTGGGGAAGTCAAACAGAAGAAAGAGATTCAAAAGATTTAGAACATCCCTGTATTTTCTCTTTTGCCAATAAGTTCCTTATTTCAAAAGTTGCAAATAAATGTTACAGTTATGAATAATTTCATTTTTCTGTATATCACAGAATATGTTCCATTTTTTTGCATGCAAATCCCAGGGACCTAAGTTATAATAATCATATAGGAATAGTAGAGGCACTTCCCTCTACTCCCTTGAAAAAAAAATTAGTTTAGTATCAGGAATTTCAACATTAGGTGTCTATAACTACACAACTGAGAGAGCATGCGATACTCTTCTTCTCTACAACTTCTAAATTTTAAATCAAAAACAAGGAAGACTTGCTTTAAAAGTGAGTATATCTTTCTGTGCAAAACACAACACAGCTTTCCCCTTAATAATGGCTCTGTCTACCATAACTGGAAAGTAAAGAACTTTGTTTTCTTCCATTCAAAAGAAGCAAAGTTATTACTGCAATACTTTCACTGGACTCCTCCAACTTCTTGGAAAATGTTGGATATCTCGGATTTTTTTTTTGACTATATAACACCCTTCTGCTTTCTAGTTTCCTTCCTCTGTCCTTCATTACTTCTATTAGTTCAACTGTATATATCAGAGATCGCTTAACTAGGACACAGGAAAACAACATTTCACTGGCAATTCAGTGCCCTTTTCTCAAATGTGCAAATATCCTGGTTATGTCATCTATCATTACATAAAGTCTAGTTATTCATATGACAGAAAGATAGGATAGTTTCAAATTATAAATCATGTTGTACTGTCTGTGGAAACATCACCCCGGAATTACGTAAGTCTGGATTTTTTTTTTTTTAAACAGCAGCCTATGTTACTGCATTGCAGATGGCTCCCCTGTCCAGGAAACAGCCTTGCCCTCACTGAAAGTATGTGATACCTTCCCTCGGGTGGCAGGGCTGGCATTAAGTTCCTTCCTTCTGCCTCTCTTTCAGCTGCTTGTTCCTACTACCACAGGACATTTTACCCCTCAGCTGGTTGGCAGCCTGAATTCAAGATCAGTAACCAGAGGTCATCAGGAATGTGAATTCCCCTAACAGGCCAGTGTATCATGCAACCCTTTTGCTGCCTTCCTGGCTACAAGAAGTGACTGATTTATCTGGCCATTGCTGCAGAGCTGGGCAATAAGAACCTTAAATCTGAGATGAAGGGAAGTCATCACTGCTATATTTGGTGCATCTGTTTTTGTGGTAGAGCACAGAAATAGAACCCACTTTTATGGTAGTGTTTTGTTCTGTATATGGTTCTGACCACTATCGCATACAGGGTGATCCATCATCTATCAGGGAAAGGCAGGAAAGTAATAAAACCTCAGCGGGGATGAGAACAAGCAATGGCAGGTGAAGGCAGAGAACCCTCTCAGTACTTTGATTTTGAACTCCGGAGCATTTTGAATGCTTTAAGACGAATGCTTTTCTACCTGCATGCACAGCTAGAAACCAAGGACAGCCACAGCAAGGTGCAAACTCCAGGTGAGCAGGAGCAGCTGTGCAAGACATCGTGCAGGCACGACGAGATGCCAACAGCAGAGACCATCATGCCACAGCCCAGCAAACAGCACCAAGCACAAGGTGTCACAGGCCTAAATGCCTGCGCTCACAGTGACCAGCAACGTGCTATTTGCTGCACAGCTGCAACAGCCAACCGGTGACAGTTTGCGAGCCTGGATGACATAAAGGAACATTTCCAGAAACAGTGTCAAAGCAGAAGTCAGGACAATTTCTCTGCATAGATATTTACTGTAGCACCAATCGAGTTTTCTTAATCATCCGCCATCTCATGAAATGAATTGATCAAGTAGTTACAGATCATACCTAAGCAGTAAAGAATGTCTTGAATTCATCAACTTATCTACTCATTGCTAGCCCACTCTGTCTAGAACACCACAGGGAGGAGAAGGAATTTTAAAATTATAAAGATGTAGCATGGTAACTTGATATTATTTCAAATAAGAAACTTTATCAAAACTTGCCATTTTATAAGAGTTTCCTTGCAAGCAATGAAGTAATAAATTATTTGTACGCAGGCATCCAGTAGCACTTTCAGTGCACTAGCTATTGCTATGAGCTACTGGCATTTATGCAATATTTTCTAAAGATCTAAAGTGCTTTACTGACCAAATGGATGAAGATCCATGGTACCACCAAGTTGCAACCATGTACGCAGCTCCACCACTAATACGGTCCAAACTTTATAGTTGAGTCTCAACTTTATAGACCAAGAATATGCTGTAAATATCAACATTCCAGGAGGTTTTTTAAAAATATTCTTCAAAACTCTATGCAAATAAGAAATATGGTTAATATCATAAGCATGAAAAATGTTCCAGAAGGTTCTGTGAAGAAGCATATGGTGAGCTGTTTAACCCTGTAATGAAATATGGTTACAGCCTCTCTGCAGTATTAGCTCAAAGATAATATTTGAGTACAAAACCTCTGACAGAGTTCTCTTAGAAGAAGGTATTAACTCTGTCATTAGTCATGGGTGAAAGACAACATTTCTCTTAAACCGAAAATCAAACAAGAAACAAGTAGTAACAGAGTGACAGACTGGACCCAGTTTTTCTATTCACTTACTACGGGTTCAAACAAGACATCTCAGTCCATTCACAATGTCATGTTTAAGAAAACAGGTGGTCGATCCATTCATCTCCATGTATAATAAAAACTTCAAAGGAAAACTGGACAACATTCTCCACATTCTCCTAAATAAAAAAACAACACCACAATGTGCAATCTCAAATGCTTGGCATAAACTAATGTTAGATATATAATGTTAAAGAAGGCAGGAAGGCACAGAGTTAACAGCTTCACAGAGTACAAAGCCAAAAAAATAATCCAAACCAAGCGCTTAAACTCTAGGAGGTACTAAGAGTATTTCTGACACTCCCCTGTTCATTCTAACTACAAGAAATGCAAATAACTTACACTTGAAATCGTGCATAGACCTCAGGATTTCATGAGTACAAACAGAAGTGAGAGATTTTTAAGAACTACAATAACATTCTTGCTAAATTTAATTCTGAAGAGGACTTTTTTTGTTAAATATTTTCAGTATGTTAAGGTAATTTTCATTTTTAAGATCCTAGAGATTTATTTGATAGAGAGTACTGTGCAGGTGTGTGAGAAAAAGCAGCAATGAAAGCTAAATAAATTCTCTCTCCTAACACATCCATTGTCAACATCAGTGTATTCCATATTCTGAATACATAGTACTAAAGACATTGCCACAGCTTTTGTCTCTTGCAGAAAAACAAACATGCAGCAATTTCTAAAGCAGTAGTAAAGTTTATTTTCCTACAAATATGGACAATATTTTGTCAGTATTGAGAACTAATCATAATGATGATTAATAATCTGCCTGTTGAACAGAATATTTTTATGTCTCTATGAACTGACATCTGAAATAACTTGTAATTTTAGGACAGTTTTGGTGATATTAGGGTTTGAATGTTAACATATGCAGGGGTTCCACTCTACAACTGTCACTACAATCTTATTGAAACCTATTTAGAAAAAAAAAAATCATACAAGTTCAAAGTTAATTTCATTTTAATTTTATTAGCAAAATACTCTGAAAAAAAGTTGCATTTTGAAGAGAAACCTAGCTTAAAGAAACACTTGATTTGCTAGCTTAGCTTTAATTCCTAGATTGATGCCACCTAATCAAATCCCTACTTGTCTGCTTGAGGAAATGGATACGGTTTGTCAGATAAAAATAAAGTTAAAAACATGCTGCACTCTCAGGCTGGGTTTTAGAAGGCTTAGCTCACTGAGCAGCACAGTTGTCCAACTGTCCACAGGTGTTTCAGAAGAATTTCAGGGAAGAGCTATTTATTGACACATTCCACTGCTGAAACTTGTAACCCAAACACAACAGCTTTAAGCATGATATAAAGTGAATAGCTTTGTTAGGTGCATTAAATGATAGAACCAAAATAAACATATGCACTCAGATTTTTTTCATTACTTTTGAATTTCATACTAGAACAAGTTTGACAAAACAGTTCAGTTTCACGGTACAAACAAGGTTACAGTTTACAGCATATATGTAATTGCTACTTCAGCTGCAATCAATGGCATATAAAAGTGACAAAAAGGGCAGAAATTGTCTTGGAAAGTCTCTGCTGATAAAGAATTACTTTAGATTTACACAGGCCGTAACCCAGGAGAGTCTTCACAGTACAATGCTGCTTGTAGCACCAGTGAACCCAATGACCACAACTAACAGTTACACTGGATATCCCCACTTGCTTCATGCCCTCATTGATCATTGCATTAAAAGCCTGGTAGATGGGCCCCACTCCTCAGATGTAGCAGCACCACAGACACTGTCCCAGCAGCCCCTTTGGCTGCTCAACACTAACAGCACTAGTGTTGGGAGAACAGCCAGTTCTCCCAAACCATCCACCACAACATTCCAGTTCTTCTAAAGTCACCCCAGAGAAGCCATGTCAGTTGTACTTGGAATTCGCAATACTGAAAAAAACATTAAATATGTTTTCTGCTTTACGGTTTCTTTTTGGAAAGACTGCTGATTTTGCCTCCAGAAAACAGGAGGTTACTTTGTAAAGAAACCCACCAGTTATTTTGTGGTGCATTGTTCAATGCAAGCAAACATCAGGTTTTGCAGATGCAGCTACAGAGACCACTCAAAGAACCTTGTCCCATAACACCACAAGTCTCCTGCAGTTACAAGTATCAAGAGAAGAGAAGTTACAGCACAAGGCAAGTGAACAACAAAAGCTTTCAATCCAGAGCAACTTATGAGACATCCAAGGAGGCTGCATTTTCCCAAGCTAACTTTACAAAACATACGCTCTGGGTCATAGAACACGGCCGCTGCAGCCCCATCTTCCAGGGGCAAAACCAAGCACAAGGAAGCACCACTCCCTTGCCTGAAGACAGCACTACCTACCACGTGGAACTCACTATGAGATGTCCAAAAAGGCCATTTGGGATTGTACAAGACTCCCTATGGGAAAAAACAAATGCAGGGGAAAGAGAGGAACAAGGTTATGTGAGAAGGTACAAGCACCTGAGAATAGAGCATAAGGGTTGAAGGGGCAGCTGCATGCAAGGAGGTAGCTGGTCAGCATACTTGTCCACCCATGCTCTGCACCCCACCAGCACAATTTGTCCCGTCTTCTCCTAGTTGCTCGAGTGGGAACACTCT
This sequence comes from Eudromia elegans, assembly GCA_003342815.1. Lineage (NCBI taxonomy): Eukaryota > Metazoa > Chordata > Aves > Tinamiformes > Tinamidae > Eudromia > Eudromia elegans. Next base: position 4,959,927 of record PTEX01000003.1, on the reverse strand, counting down.
AGTCTTCATGCATATATATGTATGGAGGGCTAAGAGCCAGGACCTGGAGACGCGAGTGCGTGAGTATCATTCAAGTGCATCAATCAACATGGGACTGCTGGGGGCATCAAGCCAGAGTACTTGACATGCAGGGTAAGAAGTCAACTTAGAAGCCAAGTATTGAAATGACTACAAGTCTGTGCCAGGTAATGGAGAGACCAGAGGGGTATGAGGGCAAGTGTAGGGACCAGGAAGTACAAGGCAGTTACTGGACAGACCAGGACACCTGGGGGTTGCCTGCTGGTAAGGCCACACTACTGAGGAGATGTGTTTGTGTACCTGCCTCTCATGCATGAGGTAACCAGAGACTAGTAAATCTAGGATCAACTATTGGGCAGAATAAGTGTCTTAGGACCGTTATCAGAGGGATCTGCAGTGTCTTCATCTCTTCAGGACCATATGTGCATAGGTCTGAGTATCAGCAACCGAGATGACCAGGAAATCCAGGGGCCGGCTACTTGGAGACACTGCATGTCCAAGACTGCTTACTAGTAGGATTCATATCATAAATATATTATGCATAAAAAGGCTTTCATTCTGCCCATCCAAATAGGGAACTTAATTGGCCATATGTTTGCAAAAATGCTGTTTTTCTGTATTCATGCATGCATATGTGCACGTGAACTCAGTCTTGCGAGTGGTTGGATGAGGAGCCATGAAGCTGTAGCAGTTTCACATCTATCAGGCTACAACATTCAACAACTCTTCACATGAAGAGGCCACCCTGTACCACGTGCTCTAGGTGTCCCTGCTGGAGCACAGGGGTTGGACTAGATGATCTCCAGAGGTTCCTTCCAACCCTAAGGATTCTATGATTCTAAGAATAAAATTGAATATGATTTTGTAAAAACCTTTTAAGATATATTTCCAATCATTACAGAATCAGAATGATAAACATCCATTAAATGTATTAATTACATCGTTCCACAGGATATGTGACAAGAGCAAAATGAAGATTCAATCCCACAGAGTAAGTCAGGCCCATCAAGATGTATTTGTTACAGTTCAGACACCTTTCAATACTTTTACAGCACTTACCACCTAACTTTTTAGAGAAGCTCTCATTCTTGGGTTAATGAATGTGTATACACACACAAATGAACATAATCAGCCTGGGTCTTGTGCTACACTAGATTAATAACTCAGGCTTGAATCTTGAAGAACTGAAGCAGGCTGGAAGGGGTGCCTGCTGGAGACATTGAAGATAACAGCTCAGATCTGAAAAGCTCATGAATTTAAAAGTGTCTACTCTGGGTAGTTAGGAGTGTCCATACAAGGCTAGCAAGATTTCCATTTCCCTGGAAGTTTTCCATTATTTTGGGTATCCCAACTCTGCTTTGCATCACTCTGGATTAGAGTGAGTTGATCCTGGTACTCTTCTAAAAGACACACACACAAAAGAATAGCAGCACTAACCATTGGCATTCAAGTTATTTTGTTTACAGAAAAAGAAAAATGTTGATTTTAAAGAATCATTTAATGTTTGTTCCTTTCACTCCCTACCAAATAGAGACATCTCAATATTAATATACTGAAAAAAAAAGTAATTCTTCAAAGTACTTTTTTGACAAATCATTTTACACATTATTATGATACAGCAAAAGAAAATATCCAGAGCTATAGTTATACAAGACATGCTAATGACCAAATAATGCCATCACTGCATGATATTAAACTTTTATGAAAAAGTAGTATAGGTAAGCACTGTATCATTCAAAAGACCTTTCAAATTCTCTCACAGTACATGACAGTAGTTTAAAAAGCACTTACCAGCTTTAGGTGGATTTAGTGTTTTCATTTCCAACCTCCAAGGTTTACCAAGTCCATTAGATGGTTTTGTAGTCTTTACTTCTACATTTGACTCCACAGACTGTGTAAAATTTATATTTTGATTCTGGAAATGTATTTTAGAAAGAGTTCTTGCATGTCCTGGAGTACTTCCCTGTTGCTTATCTACCTGCAAAAGAGAAACAAGTTCAGGATACTATTTCATTCATGCAGACCAAGAGAAGTGAAAAAAGAAAGAAACAAAATGGTCTTAGTAGATGCATAACCCTCATTACTAAAATGTAATAATTTTTAACTGATAAAAGAGAAATTCAGACTTCAAGACAATAATTTGTTACAGCAGTCATGAAAATTTGGGTACTTCTTCAGAATTCTAAAAAAATTGTCCTTACTACCATGGTAACTTGTCAAATCATATACAAGTTCTTTTAAGAAAACAAAGTGTTACTCACTTAATTGCTACTAGAAGTCTGGTAATTTTCATATTTAAGAATGGAAAATATCAAACTGCCTGCATAAGTGTATACATCCCAATGCCCATGACAATAAATACATGCACAAAACACCAATTGCTATACACAAAGAGCGTGCATATAGTATTAGGAATTGAATTTAACAGAAGTCTTCTGTTCATAAAATAAAAATTGTGACACCTTTTTTTGATATTAAAAGTTTCAGAAGGATCCTTGGAGCACAACCACAATATAATATACTGACATTTCTTAATTTTGCTTTCTGTATGACTTTTGCCAGAGCTTCCAAACTTTCAAATCCAACAAAGCTCAGACTAAAATTCAATCCAAGCCTTGGCTACACTGAGACTTGTATTTGGCATCAGAACTTATTACTTTAATTTGAAAAACATTCTTCTTCTACTTCTCTGAGGTGAGAAAAACCTATGAGAAGCAAGACCAAACGTAAGAAAAACTAAGGTATCAAAGTCTAAAGTTACACAGACTGGTTATTTAAGCAAGAATTGTTTGTGGTGAGCTCAGTTTATTTTTTTAACAACAAGACTGTACAAATATGCTTTTGAGGGCATTGTTCAGTTTACCTCTTTTAGCTTCTTTTCTGGGTCCAATTCCTCAGTTTCGCTCTTGGGACAAGCTGTGTTACTTTTTCCTGGGGGTATAAACCTTGGCTTCTTGGCTGCACTTCCTAGCACTTGACTGGGAGCTGCTGATCGCCTCATGTTCGGTTGTAATGCTTTGGATGGTGGAAAAGGAAGGAAGGAAACAGATAAAGGCAACTGTAGTCAGAACAGACCTTAAATATATACATATATATAAACTCCAGATAACAGTGTAAACACACACACACACACAAAAAAAAACCCTTAATATAATTCCAAGTGGCAAATTTAATTCCCAAATATAAAACAATTACAAGAAAGTAATATAACAGCAATGCATGAAGTGCTAGGACAGACTATGTTTCCACTGTACATTTCCATTCCGCCACTGAATGTTTCCTTTTTCATTTGAAAACCAAATTATGCTGTTCAAGAGCAACTAGAGCTCTAGAAACAAGGAACATCAGGTTTCTTAACAAACTTACATCAGCCTGTGAAAGGCAAGACAATCTGAAACAGAACTATCTGTTCTAAACACTTGAAGCACCTAATTTTGAAAAACCTATTATTAGCACACAATGAGCAATGAATATTTAAGGTATATGACATGTATAGGAGAAGTATTTTGCATTCAACAGCCAATTACATATTGGTCATTCAGACCGGACAAGAATTCAGCAAAGAATGATCTCAAACTTATAATGAAGATTATCAGTCCATATTATCTCTACTTGAAAAATGGAAGGAATGTAATATATGTATTTTATTTTCCCTTCTCAAAATACAAAACCATTACTCCATGCCCTCCACCAAAGAAAAGGGCAAAACCAAACAAACATCAAAGTTAACAGGGTAAAACATATTTGCAACCAGTGCAGTAAGAAAAGTTATTTCCTTTATGTCCTAAAGCAGTGGTAACAACAGCAAAAAAACACAATAGTGTAACCAAGCAGAGCAAGGCCCGAATACAAGGCTAGCATGATACAGCAAATCTGGGACTTCCTTTGGTTTATTTCTGATTTTCTAAGTGGATTGCCTGTTTTATCCGCTCCTCCAACTATTACTTAATAATAATAAGCCATAGCACAGTCTGCAGTCGCAACCCTCCTCCGCACTCTAGTGGCCTTCTAGCTGCAAAGCAAGCTCTGCTGGCCAGAGCTGCACCAAAACCCTGGGATTACTGTCAAAACACCAAGGCGAGCACCTCGTGAGCCAAGCGCATGCAGAGGAGGCTGTTCGCATCTGCAGCCCCTAACGGCACACTGTCCTTAACTGCCCTGGTTTCTGCTACAGTTTCATTATTAAACATACAGGAAGGTCCGTGGCTGCGTGGGCAGGTGCAGCGGTCGGTGCAAGCGCGGCCTGCAGGGCACAAGCACATCGGATGGGCCTGTGATGGGGGCATGGAGCAGAGCGGGGCCCTGCTGCCCCTCGCCTCAGCAGAGCAGCTGGCCCTGGCAAGGCGCACCACGAAACCGCAGCTGCAGGTGCCCACAAACCACAACCTCAACATAGGCAGCCGTTGGGTGCCCCAGAATAGCTCAGCAGCTGCGCTAAGATGAAGCATTATGAAGGGCATCTCAAAGCTTTATGCCTGCAGCTCAACAGAGCCCCGCTGAAGGGGCCACATCACCCATAAAGCTCCAATTTTAGCACAAATTTAACACGCGGCTTTCTCAAGCGTGAAAAGGGATCCCTGACAGATAGGATAGGCTGCATGTCCCTTGCCGGGAACTGCAAAGCTGAGACACCAGGAGAGTTTTATGCAGTTGCACAAGGCAGCGAGCACCACCTCGGCTACAGGTATGAGGGAACGTCGCTCCAGGCAAACAGCAACGGCTGCGGCAGCCGCAAAACGCAACGCTCCGCAGATGGCCGTTACCCCGCGGCTATGCACACCCACACCAAAATAACGACAAAATAAAATAAAATAGCGGAACTCATGCCAGAGATGTACATGTGATTCAGAAAGAATTTACAAAGTTGATTTGAGAAGAAATGGCCCGGCCCAGCCCGACCCCACGCCGCGCGCCCCGCCAGTACCTGCGCGGCCCCCGCGCCACCCGCCGCTCAATTGTCCCGCCCGCCCGCCGCCGGCTCCCGTGAGCCGCCTGGCGCCGCGCGCATGCGCTCTATGCCCCTCGGCCCTGCGCCAAGTGCGCATGCGCCCGGCGCACTCCAGCGGCCAGCTCACTGCGCATGCGTGCCTGCCCTCGCCTGGGCAAGGCTGGTGTGCGCGTGCGTGGGGCTGCTGAGTTCGGGAGGGCGGGGTCTGCGCGTGCGCGGTGCTCTCGCGCCACACACAGCATGGCTGCCAGGCCCTGCTCTTGGTGCCGTGACGCGCAGCCGTCAAGCGACATTGGCCGTGAAAGCAGCTGCGCCTTTCGCGACGCCGGTGGACGGAGGCAGCTCGCGAGGCGGTGCGTGGCAGTGGTCTCGGTGGTCTCGGGCAGTGCAGGGCTCAGCCCGGCCGGCTTTGCCCTTCCCGTGTAGCCTCGGGCGCGCCGGGAGCCGCGCTGGGGCCGGGCACGCAGAGGGGCGGGGGGCGGCAGTTACGGTGACTGTTACACGAGCAACGGCCGCTCGCGCTGAGAAGAGGCGTCCCTGGGCCCCGTGCGGGCGGCAGGAGCGCGGAGTGCGAGACTCGAGCTCGGCGAGACGGTGTGGGTCGGTCTGGGACCGGGTCCCCGCGCCCGACGGATGGTGGCTTCCTCTGCTGCTTCCTGCAGAGATGCCGGGATAACGGTCAGCGCGCAGTAACGTCCAAGTTAACGTGCTGATAACACTTATTATTTTTTATGAATTATTTTCTTATATCACTGTTAGATGCCCGTTCCTTTTACTCCAGTTCTTGTGTTTTCGATTGCTGGTCCAAACATGAATGTGTCACATGCTGTACCAGCCTGGGAAAGTGATCTGAGACTCCAGTCCTGCAAGCAGCTTAATCAGCACCACCGCTGCTGCAGGGGTGTCCTTCTGCCCCAGCTACAGCTTCTCATCCACTGTCTTGCACTAGTTCCTCAATCACTGTAACTTTTGCTGAGCCATCTTAGCCTATTAATACAGCAAAACCCAGCTTAGCAAATGAGTGAATAGTTTTGTCTGGTTAGCGTGTTGAGCCAGGTGAGGAAAGGGCCGTGTGAAATGCTCTAACTGATTCAAGGGAAGAAGCAGAAAAAGGTTAAAAGAATGTTCATTAGCAGACTTAGATTAGATTAAATGGACTTTGATTACTGTGTTTTTATCTTCAGTATGTTAATATTGAGATTACTGATACATATTTTTTTCCAGTTCAGTCTTAAACCAGGTCAGTTATCCCTACAGTGCATCAAGCTTTTGCTCTCACAGTTGAATGGATGAGGCTGTTTCTTTTGACGTTAATGCTGACTTAAACTGGGTTACAGTGACTGACAGTGACATAAGATGCTCTAAAATGTTGCTATATATGAGGACTTAATGCAGTTTATTTTTGACCATAACCACTTGTAAAAATAGAAGCAGCAGCACTAGCAGGTTTTAGCAGAATCTTAACCTCACCTCAGAGCATTGCATAGTTTGCTTTTCTCCAATTCCCATGGGACTTGTGCAAATGCTTTTTTAGTGTTACACATCCCATGATTCTTGACTCCCTTCAGGTTTTCAAACAACTTTGCTCCAGTTTGTCACTGGGAACAAGAACATTTTATTCCAAATTTAGAAACTACTGCAGAAGAAAAAATGCAAGTCATTAATGTAATTTCACCATCTTTATTTCCAGTGTATCCATGATTAGTGCCAAACATTTGGCAAGCTGCACCATTCCAGATCCTCAGGAACACTGTTGCTGGTAACAGGCAGGTGATGGACTAACTGGAGGACTAAAAGCAAAGGCAAGACAAGGTTTGGAAATGTTAGTAAAGCATGAAAAGAGATTTAGGGGTCAAAGTTAAGACAAGAAAAAATGTTGGGGAAGAATAGAAATTGAAACTAATACATTTTATTTGGGTAAAGTAATCTGTACTGCTATATAGGCTGACATATGTCTGCATGTTTCCTTATTAATGTACAGTTCCTGAAGTGAAAAGAGAAAAAATCTCCAGTTCTTCAGGTCAAGAAATTACTACTGGCAGAGGGCACAACAAGGAGCTTAGTGAAAGACCTTGCCTTAGGTTTCAGAGTGAAAACGTGCCGTGGCTCGTTATACTGGCCGCAAGGATCCTGGCATTGTGTAGGTGCTGCTACAGTGTCAGTCTTTAAAAGTTACTGGAGTTTTTATGAAAAATGCCTCGGTGCATTCTGTACTTCAGTCATTCTATTTAAACTCTTTTGGTTTGGAGGTTTTTCATACCTATATTGGAGATGCATCATTTTTGTTTCAAGTTCAAATGAAGCTTTTGTGTCCTACTTGGTGAAAATATTCCTTCCTCCATTCTGATAGACATCAAATATGCTAAAATAAGCCAAGGAGTGTCATGAAGGCTGAGTGTTTGGATTTCAGCAAAGTGTGCAAGAAATGTAACTTATTTCCTCTACGGTTCCCTTAGTACACAAACTCTAGGACATCAGACTGGTCCTGCTGAACTGGCAAAGTCCTGAAGTGCCTGTCTTTGCCGGAGACCTGTAAAGGCGTACAAGAAAACAACAGTATGAAAAAAATGGATCATCTTCATAAGGCAGTATTTTATTTTGCAGACTCTTCTAAAGCACAGACTATTTTCTACTGTAAAGGAAGGGCATACCCAGGATACCTGTAATTTAGTAGGTTGTGCTGTCCATAGCAGCGTGCCAAGAGAAACAAAACACTGTATAGAAATCGAGCAGCAGATGATGAATATTCTGTCTGGGTAATTGTGTGCTCTTTAGTGTTCTGTGCGCTTCACACTAATCTTAAAAAACACGAGCACTTTCCACAGTCAGTGAAGGTATGCTTTCGTAGTCAGACACATAACATAGACTCTTCTCAATTCCAGATTGCTGTCATGCTTATTTTAGAGGAACTGCAAATATCAGCACTGTAGAACAGAATTTAACATTAGTCCTTCATGATCTGTGTTGTCATTAGAAAGTTCTAATTCCAATCAAAAGTAGCATAGATAAATAAATCACAGATCTGACTGGATGGTCCAAATTCTCTTTGAAGGTCATCAGAATTATTAGACATCAGCATAGGGCTTTTAAACCATGATTTCCTTTTAGTTTTGTTTGCTTGTTTTAAGTGGACATCCTTAGTTATTATAAGAATCAGCCATGTTTGTCAGTACTGTGAACTTGATTGTGATGGTTTTGTTTTAATAATGACGAGCATGTCAGGTCTGGATAAAATCAGGTTGAGTAAGAATCTTTTAACGTATACAATTTTAATAGATTTTTGTTGCAATATTTTGTTTTATTTGGTCTTACAGACAAATATTTAAGATTTCAGAATTAAATGTCAGCCTTGTGTTCAGTTTTGTAATAAATATCTTTATCAAGAATAACATGAAGTGACTGAAGATGTGAGCTAAACCCGATGTTAATTTGCTGTGTTTGTTTTGCAGCTACGCACAGTAGAACCCTCTTGCGCTTGTAGTATTTGCTTTCAAATTATTTTAAGACAATAAAGCTCTTATAGATATATTTCAGGGAAATTAAACAGTGTGGATCTTTGGAGGAGGAAGGGAAAGGAGCTAAATGTTTTGGAGAAGATGTTTTACTTGCTTTATATAACCCAAGGCACGTTAGTTTTCTATGGATTGGTTTTCCTGTTTGTAGAAAGACACTTCCATTCCATAAATGAACAAGATTTTTACAAGGAGCTTTTTTCTTTTTAATTTACAGGCATTTATAATAAACACATATTATAAAAAAGTTGACACAAACCCTGACTATCACATAGATGGATACTGTTCCAAATCTCGCGCTTGGTCTAGCTGCAGAGTTCACTTCACCTGCGTTAGAGCTTTTAATTCTGTCAGGCTTTCAATTCTGTCACAGTTACTTTTTATTTATAAGAAGTTAACATTTGTAAGTCCCAACTTTAAGATTTCTTTTAAGGTATAGAAATCATAATGGAATATTTGAAATGGAAAGAAAAAAAATGTCCTTAATCCACAGTAAAACAGTAAGGAAAAATATGGGGGAGGGGTTGTACATATGTGTGTTACTCTTTTCATGTCTCAAACATATTACTAGTGGTAATGAAAACATTCCTGTGGGCTTTTACTAGCACCGATGTAATGCTGGTTAAAAACAAGGTATAGCTATTCTTAGCTTTTTTAAAAAAATTATTTTAAATCAATCTATTTAATTCTATTAGTATCTTAAATCCTTAAAAAGTGTATTTTGGAAGAAAAAGCTTTAAAAATCTATTTTTATAACAGCTTGTGGTTGTGACTTTTTCTTCCAGACATTTTGTGTATTGCTTAGATCCATTGTCTTTAAACACCAGACATTTTCTAAAAACCTTACATGGATACTCTTGATTTGTTTGTGTGCAGTGCCAGGTCTCATAGTGACAGGCTTCAGCTCTCAGCCCTGTTTTCATGGGCTGTGAAGAGAGCATTGCATATTCTGCAGCCAGCTGGTTAGCCATAGGACTCAGCAACTTAGGGGGCACAGCTGAATTTTGTTCTCTTTAATTTTCTCAGACATTAAAAAACAAACAAACAAAAAAAACAACAGTGAAGAGAAACTGGAGGAAGGAGGTATTAACATCCTACTGATCTGACAAACTGTTTCTGAAGTCTTTGGACTTGGTATTTATGTAGTTAAATCTAACAAGGTAGGATTTCTTCCCTTTTTTCTTAATAAAACCTCAAAAATAATGGGAGCCTGTTTTGTGATTCTCAGTGGGGTTGGAAAAGTAAGCTTCTGTGCCTAAGAGGAATACAAAGGCTAAAGCATTGGCCTTTTAAGTGAGTTCTGTAGAATCTTGCTGATTTCCAAGTTTTTCCTGATAGGATTTTAATAAAGACAGATTACTTATTAGTTCTTCACAAAAATTTTAAGGAGAAGATGTTGCAAGGTTAGCTGCCATTCTGGCTTCTTTTTCTTCCTGAAGATTGTGTGCTTCTCTAGGCATGTGAAGATTTCATACTGTTCCCTTCTGAATGAAAGTCTGCAGTGAACAGAGGTGAATAAAGACTTTTTTTTTTAGTATTAAAGCAACATAAAAAAAACAAAAATTGCTCTCTGAAAGTACTGCAACTGTTATTATAAAAGGCAATAAAACAGAAAGTGGACACTTCTATTTGAGCTTTTTGATGTTTCTACTTCAGGTAGAGTTCAGGTAGATAGAAACTGTGTTTCCCTGTGGCTATGAGAACCATGTTCCTTGGCACAGTTCAGAACAATCCATCTGCCAGTGTGTTTGCTTTCATCATTCAGAGAATCTCAAAATAAAAATAGGATGCTAAAGTCCAGCAGTACACTTCTCAAATTCTTACTTAGATGTCAAAGTCTCCAAAATATATAAGTGTTCTCATTCACACTAGTTAAGTTCTGCATGAACCTTGACTTCCCAGATTTCTTAGAGATGCCCAAGGCCTTTTGTGGCTCTAGCCATGTGGATTCAAGACTTTTTTTTTTTCCCTCTGTGTTGTTTCTCTAGGTTGAAAGGGTGTGGAAAACATGGGCTATGACACTGAGCGTTTTGTTGGCTATGTTAACGAAGGCCTTTTGTGCTCCATATGCCGCGATGTGCTGGAAGATGCCTTGCAGGCGCCGTGCGAGCACGCCTTCTGCGCTGCCTGCATCCACGGCTGGCTGCTTCACCACAGCAACTGCCCTGAGGACCGCCAAGCGCTCGATGGGGCTTTGCTACGACCTCTCTACAGGTAGGCAGCGATCACTCGCTTTTGAATTCCTATAAATGCAACATTTCTCAACTTTGCCTGCAGGACTTCGTCTCTCATTTACCCTCACTCGAATTATCCTCACCCAATATGCCTCTGGTAGAAACTAATCACTTGGATAAGCACATTAACATTTTCTGTTTATTCTATTTGACCTTTGAGTTATTGAAGATTTCAAAATGGATAGAACATGTAGTTTGCCCTTCACTTTCTTGTTCTCACTCTCACTTGTTCTCCCTCCTTTTATATCATGACTGTTGATTGTAGATATCTTTCTAGATATTATTATGATTGTCTTAAAGAAACTGGCGACCATTGCTAAACTTGTATATCTTCAGTTTTTCTGCTCAGCCAGCCATACTTACATATCTTTGCATTGGGTTTGTAATGAATAGGCACCCATAGATATGAATAAAACTTCTTGCATTCAAATCCCTTCTTCATGCATTCAGATCCCTTTTAAAAGAAGGGCTTTAGCCATAGAAGTAGGTGTCTTGCTCCTTGTCCCACAACGCAGGCTGTTTTTGCAAGTAACTTTTCCACAATTCCTGCTGTCGCCAGGACAAACCCTGTTGCCTTTTCTTTAACCCCTGTGTTTCCTACTTGCACAAGCAAATTAACAAATTGTGTTATGCTTAATTTAATTCTTATTATGGAGATTTTTAACTCTGTTGGTATTGCCATTGTTTTCATGTCTAAAAGGTTGAAGTATACTGTGACTGAAGTCCTAAAGTTTAATTTATACTTATTATTACCTGTGCTTATTGTGCTCAGTCTAATTTGATGTGTTAAGAAACAAAAGAAACTTAAATTATGTAGGTCACTACTGATCTGTAGACTTAGTGTTTGTTATTGTTAATATCTGCCCAGCTAATTAAAGCATACGCTTAAAATTTTATTCAGGAATTCATTTTCAAGATTTCATTTCATTTTGGAGACAAACTTTTCCACTAACATTGCTTATCTCTTCTAAAACAACATGCTCTTTCATGTTGTCTTCCAAGATGGTCACTTGAATGTGATTAAAAAAAAAAAAAAAAAATCAGACCGCTCAGTCATAAGGTTTCCTCATGGAAACAACAATTCTACTTTCTCGTCCTGAGAAATAATGTATTCTACACTGGAGTTTTGAATTGTTTGTTTGTTTGTTTATTTTACATAGATATATGAAAAATGATTTAAACCGTCTTCAACTGCATTGCAAAAACAGAGAGTATGGCTGTGAAATGGTTTGTTCTCTAGAGTCTATAGACAGGCATGAAAGGGAGTGTGAATACAGTCAGATACTTTGCTCCAATCCAGGTGAGTAGCATTCCACAAAGTTGAACTATATTTATTCAGAGAACACATATCTGTCATAATTTGTCTAACAGAATGGCAAAGATTGGTATTCATGTGCTTGTGGGTTGTACACATTAGATCACATTGTGGGTCTCCACATTAGATCAAAATAAGCCAAGGAAAAACTCGTTTGGCAGAAACAAGTAGGTGCCTCTCTGTATGGATGTGAGATCTGGTGTATGACTGCTGCTGCCCAGCAAACATACGGGAAGAGCTAAATACAAAATCAGAGCATTAGGACTTCTTGTAGCAATCCTCATAAAAAAAACTATTCCTAATTTGTGTCAATCCTGATTAGCAACAACAATTTATTTTCCAAAAACTAACTAAATTCAATTGGAAAGACTTCAAATTTGCCAGAATGTATTAGTTCATTTCTTTTGCTTTTTGACAAGTTATGAATGTGTCTTTCAGCTTTGACTATTTATTGTTATGTCTGAATCAATGTATTAGCGTCTCCAGAAATCACATGCTTATAGGATATAATTTATTTTTAAAACAGTAAATTAATCAGTTTTATGTTCTCCAGAAACAGATTAGTAGGATGTATGAGTTACCACCCCTTAACTCTGATGCATCATATTCTGGGGATTGAGGATTCTTAAATATCTTAAAACTTGTTTTGAAAAAATACATCACAGTATTTTCCAAAGTACATCACTTATATATCACAATATTTATAGGTTAATCTGTATTAGAGAGCTTTTTCCTTTTTTTTTTTTTGGCACAGAGAAGTTTGTGGACTAGTTTCATTGTGCTGTTGTTTCAGTTCATCTCTTTTTTTAGTTTCTGTTTCTTTTAAAAATAATATGTACTACAGCAAACATTGCCTAGGATTAAAAATCTACACACTTCAGAGTGTTAAATGTGGCAACAGTCTGTGTGGTATTCTTTTATTGACTCTCCACATTTTATTTTTAGTTGCTGCTAGTTTGAAGAATTTTGATGTAAATGCTTCTATTTTTGCAACTGGTTCTTAAAGGTTCTTAGGTAGATATTCTTAACTACTTATGTGGTCTAGTAGGTCATCCCAAAGATCAGTGGTCAGGAAAACAAAGCTCCATTGCAGCTCACTCACTGCTTTATTAAGTGTCCTTACGCCTTTCTTTCTATTTAGAGGTCTATTCCAACACTAATGCTAGACTAGTGGCAGGATAATTGACAGAAAATACCAACCATCGGGAAGACCCCTAGTTTGCATTATTACTAGTATGTGTTATAACAATCTCAGTGCATATTCGAGAGAAATTACTTTTTGTTTCATTACTTTATCAGATTGACAGTTGCTTAACTCAAGGTGTTGTGGCTTTCTTGCTCAAGTGTTTTTGTTTGGAATTAATTTAGATGCTCTGTGTTGTAGCCATCTGCTTTCTCTTGCTGTCCTTGGTTCAGGTTGCCCGGTTCAAATCGAACGACGTAACCTGGACGGTCACCTGGCGGTGTGTGACTATCGGAGCCGTGAGTGCCCCAACGGTTGTGGTTATACCGTGCTCGGCGCCGAGGACACTCAGCACAACTGTGTAGCCGAGCTAAGGACGGAGCTGGAGCTGCTTCGGTACCAGCCTCCCGTTTCCTTCATGCCGGTGGTAATCTGGGCCTAAAGCCCGGAGGACACTTCACATACCTGCGCTGTTCTCTTGTTTCATGATTCTATGAAACAAGGGATAGAATCATAGAACCATAGGGAGTGAGGAGGAGGGGGCTGGCCTCTTCTCAGTGGTGGCCAGTGATAGAACTAGGGGAAATGGCCAAAAATTGAGGCACCAAAAGTTCCACAGGAACTTGAGGAAGAATTTCTTAATGGTGAGGGTGACAGAGCACTGGAACAGGCTGCCCAGAGAGGTGGCGGAGTCTCCTTCTCTGGAGATCTTCAAAACCCGCCTGGACATCACCCTGTGCCACATGCTCTAGGGGACCCTGCGTGTGCAGGGGGGTTGGACTAGATGACCTCTACAGGTCCCTTCCAACCCTAGCCATTCTATGATTCTATGATTCATTTAAATAATCCATTAACCACTTGATATTAGTGAATCAGTTGATATTAGCCAGTGAATATGCTGATTTTCAACCTCTGGTTTTGTTTTTTTTCTGTTTTTTAAATGAAGATATAAAAGGGACTACCCTATCATATATGTTATGCTCTGTGGTTGCATTTGGGCCCAAATCCCTGGTTTTTGATGCCAGTATTTTTTGGACTGGGAAATTCTGGTTGGGAAAAAGGATATTAAATATTGGGTGAAGAACAACAGAAATGAGAATTGTCCTGCAGGTTATGATGGGAATTGCTCTGGGCTGCAAGAAGTTTTTCTGGAATTTGAAATTTTATTTTTGCCATATTTAGAAGATTTAGGGGTAAAAAACTTTTTTAGGTCGGAAATGATTTGCAGAGTGGAGGAGGCAAAGCACGAGATGGAGTCAAGATTAGATTCACAGAGAAGACACATGGTCCAGAAAGAGAGTATTTTGCAAAACGAAATTGAAGAACTGAAGGTGAATATGACTGTTTTCTTCCGTCTTTATTTTTTTTTCTTCCTAGTAGTTTATCTGTTTTGTTTTGTTTGCTCTTCCCAGTACAAATCTCTTTTTCTTTTCCTATAGATGGAAAGTTGCATTTCTTTTTACATTTTGTAAATGTAGAATATCACAGAGCTACGAGTGCCCCTGATTAAGACTGGGAAACAGGCAACTGGTAGCGCAAAGCTGTCAAGGCTGGGAAGCTCTGTTGAGCAGCAGGTTTGAGTGCTGCCTTCGTGCAGTTTATCTTCTTGAAATTATTTTGGTGCTCACCTGGATAACCTGGACTGTGTTGTTCTCTGGACACATAACATGTCACTGGATCAGTCTGAAACTCAGACTTCTGTGCCTAAACATGGAGAGTTTCACAAACTGGATGTAATTAAAAATCCAGCTCCTATTTTAGTGCTGTCCAAAGTAGTTTAGTCCAATACTGACACAAAAGCCATTCTATAGACAGTGATATTTATAGTATAGTTCAACTGTGGTGAAAGACTAGGAGATCTGCACAATTAAATTATTATGGCCTTTGCTTGTTATTTGATTATTTTTGTCATTCAACTAGTTCTTATTATATAATAAGTAATGATTTTTAAAGCCCAAGATATTTGAGATATTGTGTTCCATTTTTCTTAAGATTTTAAGTCCTTGAAGGATGTATCAAAGCATAACCAAAACCTTATTTTGTTTGAAGTCTTGAAATACAAAATATAATCAGCAACCAGGTAAATCTCTGTCCAATATTATACTTTATAGGAAACTTCTTATGCTTCTCGGGAAAACTGTTGGAATACTTAAATAAGACTTCTCAGAAAGGGAATGCAGGATCATGTCTAGCCTTTGCATTTGTTCTGCTGTCAAAAACCACACTAGATACTTTCAGCCTTCGGCATCTCCTGCGCTGGCTGCGTGGGCACCCAGCCTCCTGCCGCCTGGCTGGCGGGGTCGGTGTCCGCCTCTGCAGCGGTTTCCCTTCGCCTTTCAGAGCCAGATGTCGCGGGTGATGTCGGACGTGCGCTCCCTCATGGCCGCCGAGCGGCAGCACCGGCAGGAGCTGGAGCAGGCGGAGCTGGAGAAGCGGGAGCTGCTGGAGCTCCTCAAGGGCCTCCAGAAGGACTCGCGCTTCAGCCCGTCGGAAGGAGGCAAGAAGGCGAGCGGCTTCCGCCCGCTGGCGCGGCTGGAGAGCGCGAAGCGGAAGCCCCGGGAGGTGACGGTCATCTGAGCACAGTAAGCCCCAAACCGCTGTCCTTTAACTTGCGTGGCCGTCTGTCTCACAAACGAGTCTGCCTGTTGTGAATGAACGGCCGATAAACTTCATGTGTCCTGTGTGACACGGAGTTTTCTCCTATGGAGCAGAGGACATTAAGACTTGTAATTGAAAAAGACATTTTTAGCTAAGTTTTTCGTAAAAAGCAGGTGAGACCTTTGATGAGACCTTTGACATTCAGAGTGCAGTTTAACTGAGAGAAAGTCAGAATGGAAAGTAAAAGGGGTTTTTTTATGTTTATAGGCTGTAGAAGATATTTTTAAAAGGCAAGTAGAAATCACTTGAAAGTCTAATTCTCCTGCTGTGTAACAGGATTAAGTGAGGTTGATTTTTTTGTTTGTTTGTTTGTTTGTTTGTTTGCTTTAATAAGACACTGACACCAAAGATTAAGAGAATGATGTCACCTAAGAATTTTTATACAGGCATATGCATTAGCTTGAGGGAGAGGCAGGAGTGGATCTTGCTTTGCACTCAGAAATTGGAGGGGGGGTGGGGAGAAGCAGAGCAGGTACCTGTGTCACCTCAGTAACATTCATGTTCCCGATCAGGGCTGACGTGTTGAGTTCTGCCTGTTCTGACAGTTCTCATCACTGTTTCCTTGCTGTGGAGGTAATAGCTATTTTTACAGAGACCTATGAGCTGACGACCAGTCTGAGCAGTACTCAGCATCTTTAAAGCATGCATGGATATCTTAGTTATCTTTAATTTTCTTTTGGCAGGTTTAAAGCTGCTTGAGCATCAGTATCCACAACGGACAGACATTTGCATAGTCGTATGGACTTTGGCCTTCCTAACTGGTGCTCAAGTCTAATACACAAGAGCTAGGACTTTTTAACAGAGCCACAATCCTGAAACAAGGAGGCATTTGCTGTAAGGACTGCAGGATGCTTGAGAAGTCTGTACAGTTCAAGAGTTCTCTCTCAACTCCTCAGAGCCTGTTTGTGTTGTTCTCACTGCTGTAGTTGAGCCATATTCTGTCCTCTGATACAGGAGGATCTTGGGGGATCTCCTGTTTCCTGAACGTGCTAAATCAGTTCTGAGCTCGCAGGGAAGTGGTCTGCAGGTGAAACGGTCTTAATAAGCTGGTCTTCTACTTTGGGAAGCAATTCACCACTGTGTGTGCCTTGCTGTCACTAGCATCAAAGCTTTCATGGCTAACAACGTAACCAAAGAGAGAGGCAGCAGCCTGCTTTAGCGCATAATGCTACGTTGTAAAGATGTGTGGTCACATCTTTATATCAGCGCTCAGTTAAACTTCCAGTATTAGTCAGTCTTTCTAATTCTTTCTAATTTTTTCTTCACTTTTTTAGTGCCACTGGAAGAAAATATAGGCAGTTTTAGCCCTTGTCTGCACTCATTGACTGAAATAACTCTCCTGCATGTTCTCCTTTAAAAATGAAAGCAAGAAAGAAACTTTCCCTCTCCAATTTTTTTTTTTTTAATTCACACTTAAATTCCAGCTGGAGTTCCTGTAGTTGACGGTATTTAGGTGGTTCCAGCAGTGCTTCCCAGCTCACGACGTAGCCCAGCTCTTGCCAGGCAGCGCGAGGCAGTAAAGGGGGAGCTGAGGGGAAACCTCCTGCACGCGACGCCTTCGTCCCGGGCACGCACACGGACAGTGTAGCCGGAGCCTGGGGAAGCTGCGGGCGCTCGGGCTCCGGACGAGCGGCCCGGCAGTGACCGGGGGCTTCATGCTCCCCGGTTTGGAAGCCGCTTGGCCATTCGGGTTTCGTGCTGCTAGAATCAGTGTGAGATTTGGTGTGTTTTTGTGTATTGCAACTGTGGGGTTCTGTGACATAACTTTGTATCCCTTGCTTAAAGTGAAAGAAGTTCCCTTAAAAATCCCGTACCTTTCATCCTGTTAAGAAGAGATGGGTCATCCTGCCTGGATCGGAGGGCAGGAATGATCCCCTTGTCTCTCATGCTGGGACCACAGAAAGCCCGTTACTGGCTCCATGCTTTCTGCACAACTGGATCTCTGTGTTTCATCCTAGAGTGATGTTCCTGATGCTCATGCAGGGAGCAGGGTTTGCTTGGTGTTCCCCAGCCCTGGCTCAGCTGTCTGTGTCCTCGGGGGACAGGTACAAACGCGCCCACAGCAGCTCCCTGCTGCAGCCGGGAGGGCCCTTCCTGCCGGGCACCCGGGGCCAACTCCAGGTCTGTGCTCACAGCAGCCAAGCCTGGAGCGGGCCCGGACCGGCGGCAGCCGGGAGGGCTGCAGCTCGCGGTGCCCTGGGCAGAACGCTGCCCTGCATGGGCAGCCCTGCTCGCTGCCCGGGCCTTGGCAGCGGGCGTAGGTGGGGGTTGTTGGCTCCTTCTCCAGCTGCGCTGGAAAATCCCTCGGTCCTGAGCTTAGTCACATTCTGACTTGGGCACCTGTGACTATTCCGCTAATGAACACGGATACAGGGTTGTGTTTGCTTGAACATTGTCATCTCTTTACCTATTTATTATACTAGAGTGAAATTAGGTAGCCCGTTATATTAGAATCTTATCTAAATTTAGCTTTTCCAGTCTCATGTATTACAGTTTTTAGTAGCAGGTGGCAGGAGCAAAGAATTCCTTTGCTTCCTTCAAATAGTCTGTTAATCCCTTTCATAAAAACTGAGGGTCCAAATATTGTAGAAGACTTGCAGTAAGTGCAGATGTGCACGTGCAACACATACTTCTCTATTCATAATGGTATTAGGATTTTGTGAAAGGCTGTGTTGTGTTATTGGTAACAAGAATCCTGAATATTCTCAGACTGAATCACTTCTTGATCCTGTATCCTCGCACTTAAACCTTTGTCCATGACTAAGTGGGTCCTGAATGTAGCAGGATCAAAGCTAGGGGCTTCTCTAGTAAGGCTCTGATAGAGAGCAAGCTCACAAGCACATGAAGTCAGGAGTTGAGCAGATCCTGACAACTACCTTGACTCAGGCAATAACGAGTAACTCGAGGATTTAAGTAACTCAGCATGCTAAAGCCAGCGTCAAAGTTTGACTTTCAAAGGAAATCAGAATTTATTTGTCTGTAAGACGTGAGAGGCCAACCCCCGCTCCGCCCAAGGAAAGGGGCAGCGAGCGGGGCAGAAGCATCTCCTAGGAGGGAATGAGGGGCTGCCCCGAGGGCTGCAGGGCCAAGGGCGGCTGCAGGGGAGGCCGGGCAGAGCTGACCCCGCCTTGCAGTCCTCTCCCCGGCTCGGTGCGCTGGTCAGTCCCCGGGGCAAACGGCTCCTGGGGTGTTGGCCGGGGCAGCCTGCAGAGCGACATCTGCACGTGCTGTGGTCGCTGCTCTGGGCACGATGTGCTGGAAGGGCTGGGACCGCTTGGTCGGGGCAGCGCTGCCACGGATGCCTTTACAAGACTTACAGCTCTATGCAACTTTATAGTGACACGGAAACACTCGCCTGTCTTCCAGCATTGTGCTTCACTGCCAATCTGTTCACGTTTTCTACCTTTGTAGATACAGCCAGGATAAACCAGGGCTATCTTGGACATTTACCAGTATTTGTATCTTTGAAGTATTCTTTGTATAAAAGTTGAGTTAATAAAGGCTGTAAATGTAAAGGTGAATGGAAGTCTCTTTGTTCTTTCTGTAATTTTGAGCATCCTCTTTATGAGAGGAAGGAGCAGAGCTCAAGGCGAGCGGGCGTGCAGTCCCGAGGCCGTGACGGGGCTGTGATGGAGGGTGGGTGCGCTGGGGCAGGGGCGGCTCTAGCTCCGTCAGCCGCTCCCGGCGTTGGGCCGAGCACAGGAGGGGGCTGTGGTGGTGAATAGAGCTCCGCGAGCAGAAACCTGGGAAGCCTCAACCTCCCTCACCCTAATGTACATTTCCTGTGTGTTCATACGTCCCACAGGTGAGGTAAGCACATGCACAATGAGTAAAACGGGAGCCTTCCAGCCTTTCCACGGGAGACGTTGTAATCTGGAGCTGGTCAAGCACTAGCAGGAGGGCTGTAGGGCGAGCCCAAGCGCGTGTCCTGTGCCGCCTTGCGCAGCTCCCTCAGCCCCGGGGCTGTCACCCCGTGGGCAGAACAAGGCGAAACCTCCACAGAGACTCTGAAGAAGAGCAGCATACCCTGCAGACAACCTGTTCATCTGCCTATGAGTGCCATCTACATCTGGCCACAGCCTGACAAGTTGCTGCTGACTCGGACCATCAGAACAGATGTGTCACCACGAGCTGCTCAATGCTGCTCCGGACGTGTCCCCTAGCAGCCCTTTGACCAGGACAGCAAATCAGCCAGGGCAGCTCGTAGAAGCTCAGCCCCAGAAAGCAGCTCTTGTCACTGTCTTCTTTTCTAATCAGGCTCTTTCAGGGAGCAGGGCTCAGGGCCAGGGCTCAAGGAGAAGCTGCCCTGGCCTCAGGAACCGGGGAGCAGTGCCAGCCATTTCCAGTGTTCCAGGGATGCAGGCAGGAAAGAAATTATTTTTTTGGCAGGGGATAAAAAGTGAAATTTAATGATGTAAATGTTATTTGCTCAAGGTAAGAGCTATGAGTCAAAACAATTCAAAATCTTAAACAAGGCATTTACAGTAATATTTCAAATTAAATTTACCCAAGAATTGAATTACTTTCAGAACAGACACTTCCATGTGTGGCTGCGTTTACAGAGCCGGTGTTCATCATGGCCAATATAAGCAACCCTTTATTTCCTCCTAGGTTGGCAATGCCCAGAGTGACCTGCCCTGCTTCATATTTTCAAGAACCAGGACTGAATTTTCACACATTTATTCCACGCATGATGCTTTTTTTCACCTTTCCAGTTCCCTGACTGAAACCGTTCGCATCCCTGCTGGTTTCAAATGCTGGGAAGTTTCTAAAAAAAAAAAAAAATTAAAACCCCTTAATCAGCTGGCATGAGGGAGCTCCTTAGCTTTAAAAATATTCGTGCAGTGCTCCTTAAAAAGAAATAGCATTCAATAAATGTCTGGGTGCTACCCACATGGGTCACTACAGTTCACTGCCAAATTACATCTTCCTGTTACTTTTACCATTCAGAAAGTTCTGCCTTCCAGGCAATTCTCATCCACCATTTTCTGAACAATGTTAAAATCCTAAGTCTGTGAACCGATTACTCCCTTTAACTGCACCGAGGAAACTAGTAGGAAAAGGCCCCTACTCGGGGGTCCCAGGCCCCAAGCAGACAAACACCCCGACTGCCCTTTTGTCACAGTGAGAAAAAAAAAAAGCTCAGGTCAAACCATCAGTAAAAACTTCTCGTGGTCTTTAGGAACAAGCTCCCCCTGCTCAGGCATCACCTATGCGATGCAAGGTTAGTACCAAGGGGTGACGTCTGTGACAGCCCGTGGAGCTCGCGGGCTGCAGCCACCACGGATAACGGGAAGGCCAACACGGAGGTAAAGCTGGTGCTCGAGTCAACTGCAGGTCGTCACCGTATCCACGCTGAGGTCCACGGTAGATTTTCTATGGAGTTCAGGAGGTGCAGGGACTTACTAGGGTGTCTAATCACAGACTCAAGGATGCTCAACAAAATTTCTATAAATTACATTTATACAGTTGTTTTCTTTCACAGACTAAGTCAATTTTATATCAGACGTTTCCCTTGCTACTTCAACTCTGGGTCAATTACAGAACTCATTTATTAGTTACAGACTAGCTAAAAAAAGGGGATAGGGGGCAAGAGGGCTAAGAGCTCTAAACCTGAGAGAAAACACTAAAATGTCCTTACAGATTTTTGTTTTTTAATTTTCTTGCAGTAATAAGTCACAACACACCTGTACCTTTCTTTTGGCACAATGAGTATTCTGAAGGTCCATCAAGTCTTAATTCCAAGAGTTTCTTTACTGAATGTCGTCTACCAGAGTCCACAAAAACATTCTTGCAAAGGAACAAAAAATATACAATTGTACACAAAAAGTCTTGCATTTTATTGGAATTTCAAGTCTTGTATCAAACAAAAACTGTTCTCTTCAGACAAAAATATTCTCTAGGTGTCCTCCAGCTACCCAGGAACTCCAAATTGGTCCTTTAGCGCCTCCGTTCTCCCTTGTCTTCTTTAGAAGGAGGAGTCCACGGGGCGACTCTTCCTCGAGCCCCGAGTTCAGCGTGTGAAGGAACGGACGTGGCGGCCTCTTCCACTGCCTCCACTAACAAACTTCCCTCTCGAGCCACCACTGCTACTACTATTAGCACTTGTCCAGGACGGTCCGATTCCACCGCGGCCTCTGGACGCACGATCGCGAGGACTCGGTCGGTAGCCTTAAAGCAAAGAAAAGTATACTCAGTTGAAAAAAAAAGGAAAAAAAAAAAGGAAAAAAACCCCTAGTTGGAGCAGTTGCCAGGAAAACACAGGGAACAAAAACAGGATGAGACACAACCTGCGTCTGTTTTCTCCTTTCAACTTTCACTTTCCTTTCAGGCAAGCATTTTTGTTTCGACTGCCTCTATAATTACCATGTAGTCACGGAAACAACTGAATTGCAAAAATCTGAATGTGAAATTAAGATTCTGCAGTCAAGTGTTCAACTCAGCAAGTTCTACGGCTTACGGGCCGGTTCGCACGACAGCAAGGACGTGACAGTCTCAGCGACAACGGTTCATATATGCTTAAAACATTTGCTGAATTTCAGGGTGTCTGTAGCATCCTTGCACGGTTTCATTTGTAAAGCAAAAATGAAATTCAAGGAATTTTCTATAGTTCGATGCCCATAGGAATACCATGTACCTGCTGAACTCAATGGTCTCAGTGGTGGCAGGGGACCCCTGTTAAAATTGCTTTGACCACCTCGACTGTCATTGTAGGTGCCCCTGGGCGTACTCTGCGCGCTCCAGCTGGAGCCTCGAGCGCCTTCACGACGACTGTAGTTCCCTAGATACAGAGGGAGAAAAGCACAAAAGGTTGGATAAATCTTTTTCCCATTTTAATCTCTGCAGTATTAAGGGTAAGTAAATAAAGGCAGAATTTACAGAACTCAAATAAATAAGACTAACTCTGCATCAACACACCTCATCACAGTCTACACGTTATTGTATTATAAACAGAAGAGAAAAATACCTAATTTTCAAACACAAACTCACATTTTATAACATTTTGCAACATGATTTGCTCTAGTAAAAGGGTCTCCTGCATTTTAAGCTTTTACGTTAAAGTAAATCCTGGTATTTTTAACTCTGCTGACTATAAGTATTACCTGCTGCCACTGTGCACAGGAATACTCGCCCTAACTAGAAGAGGAAGGGACTGTGACCCCGTTTGCAACGAAAGACCTGACACTCTCGCAGCTTCTCCAGATTCAGTGGAAACTGCGTCTCATTCCTGCCAGGCTCCTCCATCCTCAAGTCTCACGCAAGCACCAAGACGTGCCAGGATGAAAGTGGAGTTTAGGAACCCCCGGATGGCAGGAGGCAGGGCAGGGGTACCCTCTCTGCAGCCCCGGCCGCTGGCTCAGCAGGAAAGCGGCCACCTATGGACCTTGGCAGGTCGCTGAGGCTGCAGCTCTGCCCCAGCCCCACAGCACCCGAGAGAGGATGATTAACTGCTGGCTTCAGCATCACCAATTCACCTACTCGGGAACAACATACCTTTGGAAGCAGGTGGTGTAAAGAACCTGTTCTGACTGTGGAAAGCTCCCCGTCCTCCGCGGTTGCCCGAGAACCCTCCACGTGAAGATATCTTCTGCGAGACTTTGGGGGGCCGCTTGGCAGGCGGAATCCCATCAGGAGCAACCACCTCTTTGCTTTCTGCAGCAACAAAGTCGTCCACATGCATGGAAGGGGGTCTGCTCGTGTTCTGCTTCCTCTGGCGAAAGATGTCGTGTGGTCGAATCCCTTGTCCAAACCCTCCCCTGCCTCTTCCCCGTGGCGGCGGCACGACATGGGCTCTCTTTGCAGGCTCTATGTACTCGGATTTTCCACTGTCAGGACGAATCGTGATAATTCAATTAACACAAGTCTGTTCTTAATGAATGTCAGGCATTCTCCTCACTGGAGAGGCCATTTAAAAGGCAAGTCTACATTTTTCAGAGCATAGGAGATGCTAGTTACCAACCCTTACAGCAAGGGCACACGAACTGCCTAACTATTAAACTCATCTTACCTTGAAGTTATGAAGGTCTCGTGCTTGTGCTTGCCGAGTTTGAACCCTTTGGTGGTTTTTGCGCGACCAGGAGATGAGGGCTCTGACAAAAACGACCTCTCTAATTCAGCTTGCAAGTCAAAGTCACTGCAGCCCTTCTCTGACAGCTCAATTAGGTCAACTTTCACCTGCAGCAAGAGAGGTTACCCTGGTCACAACAATCCTTGCAGGACACCTGAAGGAGGAGCAGGACGAGGGATTCAGCTGGGTCCCAACCTGCTCCAGATGCTCCTTTCAAGAGGGTGCCAGCCCCGTCCTCTGCCTTTTCATGCAATAGTGGGGCTCAACCCCAAGGCAGCAGTAACCAAGTGAGTGGAGCTGCAGCATTATCCACCTTCCAGTTCTCCATCTCAGGAAAGCAAAGGCTGAGCTTCCAGACACAAGGGACCATCTTGGCATTAAAGAGGACCTGCAGTGAGGCCTCTTTTCACCCAAGTGAGGGGCCTATCCATTTATCAATGCTGCTTTCATAAAGGAGGGAGCAGTGTTCATTTTGCTGGAGAAATTAGGGAACTGAGACGCTGTAACAATTGCTTAGATAAAAAATAATAAGGAATTAAAAAGTCACTGTGTCTTTTTCAAAATGGCAATTACATCTTCAGCTATAAAAATCACGTTGCAAGTAAAGTGAAAAGGTTCTGTGCAGGTAGTTTCATTTACTATTGCCATTTTTCCTATGTTCAAGCAAAGGTTTTAAAATATAGAGTGTAGCTACCAGGTTCTTTGGGCATCACCACAGAGACAAAAAGTAAACAAGGAAAAGAGCAAAGACAACACACTCTTTTCCACATTAGCACAGAGCACTGAACAGCCTCAGGAGGGACAGAAAAGCAGGCCAGGAGTGATGCACCCATTGCTGCTTTGAAGGAGATGACGCTGGGACAAGGCCACATTTCTGGCTGTTTCCCTTCAACTTGGAAGTGGTTTGATTAGAAACTGTTACAAATGATGACCCCTACAAGCTGGGACGAAAGCTTGGAAAGGATGAGCCAAGCGGCTCACTGATGCGACCAGCTCAGGCTAACCCTCATTTTTAACCCCACAAAACTAACAAAGCCCTTTTACCATATCCAGGTCGGTGTCGATTTCTTCTGCCTGGAAGGGGGAGAACCACATGGACTTCAGCTGCTCGTCCACCACCTCAGCCAGCACGTACGTGGTCCTGCAACACAGCAACGAGGTGTCTTTTGCTGCCCCCAAACATGTCCAGCCACGAGCACATTTAGCAGCGCCCTTCCCATGGTACTTAAGGGAATTTAAACACACTTATACCTATGCTTTTCACTAAATATAGCTACACAAATGCTTTTCAAATATTATTTTTTAAATACACTTTGTTACCCCTACATTTAAGAACTTTACCTGTTGTTAAACAGGTTCTGCAGAGAGTCTGGTGCAGAAAGAACTGGCTCTGTGTCTTGGTCACTTAGAGGGCAAGAATCACCTGCTGATTCCAACATTTGCCTGACACCAACAATGTTGTCCAGTAAGGATTCAAGGCCATCGTCTTCTTTAGAACGATCCTAGGTGAACACAGGGCAAGTCAGAATTTTTTTTCACCTTCTCAGAGGAAGAAATATGTTTTGTTAATAAAAGAAGAAAATGAGACACTAGAAAAACCATCCTCTCTGCCCAATCAGTGAAGCTGAGCTGCCTAAATGCAGACACAGAGGTGAGCTCCCCAATGCACTACAAAACAAACCAAGGCACCACATGGACACTTCAGGTTTGCCAAGTAAGAAAGTCAGTATTGAAATAAGGGCGTCAGCCACTATCAAGTCCATAAAACAAGCCACAGAAATCTGTGCTCTTCTGATTAAGAGGGTTAAGAGGGTCTACATGGTTAAAAACAGGTTAACGTATGAGACCGCAGCATGAAGGTGATTATTCAAACTCTTCTACCATAACGTGTTTCTCCAGCTCAAGCAGTAGGTTTTCTGGGGTTTCCTCTTTGGTCTGCAACACATGTTTTAACTCTGCTGTGGTCAGCCCCAGCGTCCTGCCTGAATGAGACCCATCCACCTCCATAACATTTCCGTCTTCACCACAGCATCCCTGAAAAACAGGACAAGTAGGCAGTAAGTAACCTTGAATATTCCTTATCATTCTGGATTGCAATTCCTTGGAATTCAACGTGCGGTAGAGGAAATGAGCAAAACAAGAGTATTTTTTACTGCTTTAAAAACATATTGTGCATGGAATGTTAATAAATCACAGTTCTATAGGATTTAATCCTTCCCCATATAAACTGAAGTTTGTATCAGAACTAATAAATATATTAGATTCCTTTTTGCATGAAACATTTATACTATTTTGCTTTGAATTAAAACCCCAGCAATTCTCTAGCAGGATAACATGAATCTAAAGCCCGGACACAAGTGCATGCTGGTTACCTGGCACGGCTAGTACATACAGAGTGTTGGTAGTTTTAAATACACACACTTAAGTAACAACTGGCATTTCAAAAGCCTTCTTTAAATA
The DNA here is from genome assembly GCA_003342815.1 of Eudromia elegans. Taxonomy (NCBI): domain Eukaryota; kingdom Metazoa; phylum Chordata; class Aves; order Tinamiformes; family Tinamidae; genus Eudromia; species Eudromia elegans. The sequence continues at coordinate 4,933,531 of PTEX01000003.1, read as the reverse complement.
GAAAAGTTTAAAATAGGCATTTCTTTCCCCATAAATACTACATATTTTACTAATAATTCTCTAACTGAGAAATGAAAATCTGCTAAGACCACAACATGCTGCATTTTTTTTCCAGAGTTCCTAGTAGGAAGTGTAACTAAACTTTGGCTTTCTTAACACACATTTAATTCAGTTTCAACGTTTTTAGAAATATATTTTTTGCACAGGGTTAGCATGGGGAATGCCTACTCAGCCCCTCCTTTATTTGTATATTTGTACTGCCAGTCTGACAAGCCAGTCTGCTCATTTCTAGCTTGAAAACAAGTAATTGTGCTTTTCTCCTTAAAAGAATCACAATGCCACTTCTTCCTACTAAAAAACACAAAAGAAAAACTCACAAAACTTGTTAAGAATGCATATCCTGCCTAGCTTTCACAGATTTTATTAAAAAAGAAAGACTGCACTAAAAATACTGTTGGAAGAGGCTTACACAACAATCTATACAGTAAATTATTTTCTGACAAAACAGCTCTTGAATACATCCCACACTGCAAATTTCAAGGAGATGCAGCTGAATTTTTCTGATTATTTAAGACATACTCACCAATGTATCAGAGTTTAGAATCTGTCGCAAAAAATCCAAGAAAGAAGAGGCCAGTTCCCCCGTGTCTTTGCTAAAGTTACTTATTACTCGCTTTAGCACCGTGTACAGAGCACTGCTGTGTTTTCTTAGGGCACTGTTTGCGCAATAAAAAGAGAAAATGTTTTATTAATGCTTACACTGTGAACATGCTCCATTGTAACTTGCTGTAAGAAGAAAACAACAGATACAGCAACTGCAGTAATGTAATAATTATCAAGTTAGGGCTTGGTTATGAGGATTGAGCTTCAGCATTTTTCTCTGCACTAAGCTGCTGTTCTCCATGGTGCTATGTGCAAGTATTTCAGGTTGCACAGAGTCATACACACTATAGCAATATCTCTAAAAACTAAGAAATTAAGTTTTCAACTTTGGTGGAGATGGGCTAGTAGCACAGGAGGACAGCAGTAAATAAGTAAATAAAGTATAAGGATAAGTAAAAATTAGTCCAAATACAGGAGGGGGGAATGAAGCACCAAAAGGGCTCAGACTGACACATTTTTATATTCTATTAAAGTGAAAAAGGCTCAACAAAACAGTACCAAAATCCCCAGTTCAGCCTGGATAAAGTGCCAACTGAATCCCCCAAAACAAATGGAACGAGAAGCAGGTCTCCAGTGTCCTGTCAAAGAGCCCTCCCTGCTACATGATTGTTGCTCTCCAAGGGGAGGCCACAAGCACCAACCCTCACTTTCATCCTCTGGTCTTCAAATGTAGGAGAAATGAAGGGCATAAGTGTAATTTTTTAAACTTTTTTTTTTGAAAGAAAGTGCTTCTGTGTGCATACTGCAGAAACAAGTCATAGTTTAAGAGAAAATCTTAAAATTCGAGCCAAGGGAGACTGAAGTACAGAGTAAAACACCAACCCCTCTCCCCAAAAATGAAGGTTCATGGGACTTATCCTCAGAATTTCCTACTAGCCTAAGGCAGCACCTTACTCAGCGTGTTGGATGTCGCTCATATTTCATTGGAAGATGCTTCATTTTCACATGCAAGGCATAAAAGAGCTTAGTTACTTTTCCTTCATAGTGACCAAACAATGACAGTGTTTAAAACTCCACCTATATAAAAAGTGTGATCATTTGATTATCTTCCCCTGCCAAACACACGATTTTTCAACTGTACATCTTGCAAACTCTCATTAAATATTGTCTTTGTAGCAGATCACTATTTCAAATATATTTGGGGCTCTTAAAGAAGTGACAATTTACAAAATTTCAAAGTCTTTCTGAACACGTCACTGACTCCACATCACAGACGTTTTTAAAAATCTGAAGTTCTCGGAGTTATCTTAGAATACCAGACCTCTTCAAGTGATAGAAGCCGTAGTCGTGCTCTGTGAGGAACATCATGGTTCGGATGCAAGTCAACAGACAGCTGTAAGTGCTCTCAGCGTTAGTCAGTGTTTCCATGAGGCAGTCACAAATCAAGGGCATCATCTCTTTGCTTGGTAAGGAGTTGGAAAGCTGATCCGACTCAGAGGCAGAACCTTCCGACGAACTTGGTATAATGAGTGCAATATCCTATCGGGAGTGGTTATCACGTACATGGGGGGGAAAAAAAAAGCCTTCAGTATACCAGCAATTAATACAACCCATGCAATAATTCAGAAAACACTAAATTCTCTCCATTCTATACTATCCATTCTATACTGTACTTGACAGCTGATTATTGACCAGTGAAATGCTAATTCAGTGTATCCTCAGCATAAGAGTTACAAGTATATAATGATTCTTAAAATTATAAAAGCTTCAAAGGCAAAAAGTGTCTTTGAAGAGTCACAACTAAAAGCCAAATTGTCATTGAATAATGTCTCATACTCGCAGATAGTTCCTTGCTTAGGTAGTCACACTATCCCTTTATTTCAAAATATTCATCAAAATTAATGTGTTTCAAATACCACATGGAAAGCTTAAGATCTGTTGTTCCCCCTTCATGTTTTATGCAACACAAAACAAGGTATTACAATGAATTTGCCAAGATTCTTATTCACAATTCTTATTCATACAGTCTTATGTATTCATACTGTATGTATTCATACAGTCTTATTCATACAGTCTTATGAATTCATATTCATAAGACTGATTGACCTCGCTACTAGCCAATAAAGCCAAAATGTTTTCTGCATAACAGAGTAACCACTATAGCAAACAAATGGCTCCTAAAACAGGCAGTAACATCTAAATCCAGGCAAGCAACCAATGAGAAACCACCCGGTCTAGTTCATAAAACAGTTTTCAGGTAACATTTCTTATTTTGCTATGGCAATGATATTTGTTTTAATGGGGGAAATTTTATGGTAACTGCATATACTTCAGTTTTGCTTCTATCTTTATATTTAGAATAAATTCTTAAGAGGTTTGAGCTAAATAGCCAAGACAGAAACATTTATTCAACCAAGTAAAAGGTGATCGCTGCCAATAAGCCAAAACGTTCCAACAAGGAGAGACGACACCCTCTCTGCTGGAAGAACAGTCCATCCTTGGGCCGTGCAGTTCTCAGTCTCTGACGTGCTCTCAGAATAGTATCTACTGCAAAGGATGAAAGGATTTGCACTGCCCACAGCACAAGAGTCATAGCCAACCACACAAGCTTTCTTTGCTTGTGCTGTAGCAGTGTTGATAGGGCTTTTCTTCTGGAAAAAGCTGGCACTGGAAGTAATAACCTCACTACAACATCTCCTACAAATACAATTTCCACATGTGTTACGCATTAAATATATAAATACCTGATCACAGAGGGACTGCAAAAGGGAAGCCACACATTCAGCACTTTGTTGATGAACGACATTGTCCCCAACTGATCGCATCAAAGCCAAGAGTTCCTGGAAAATTTCAGAGTATTTTTCATCGCCTTTGCTAGTTCCATTGACCAGATGCAAAATAGCTGATTTACAAGCTTTGTGTGAGGCCAAGGCATCCAATAAAGCAAGTAACCGGGTGGTCTGTCCAGTGTATTGTTTCTCCTTATCTTCTGTGCTGCTGAAAGGGAAGAAAACAAAAACACTTTAAAATAACTTTTCCCACATATTCAAAGTGATTTTTAAAACTGTAAGAGCAACCATCACAAGAGTCATAATGCTTCATTTTAAATGAAACACCTAGTTTACATACTTAAACTTCTACCTTCAAGTATTCTTGGAAAACTGTTTGCAATTCACTAGATGGCTTTTGTTTGTATTACAATGTTAACTAACCTACCGTTCTTTTTACATACTATACTGCTTCTAATTATATGTGGCTAAATGTGCTTTAAAATACCTATTACTGTTTCAATAACGGTCAACTTCTTGCAGCCTACAGCCTCCCACATGCTTTCCAGTTGAGATGCTCATCCCAACACAGTAAGTTTGACCCTACTACCAGTAGGCCTATTTCTCACATTTTCTTCAGAGAGATCCTTTAGAAGTCCACAGAAACAGAAAAGGTAGGATAGGGACTTGAAAAATACCTTCCTAAAATATATATAAAGGACATTGTTGGTTGGTAGTATTAAGCAGTATGTTACTGGACCGACAAATCATTTAAGTTCCCAAAGGATAAACAATGCTTACAAAATTAAATATTTTTCTCCTGATAAACCTACTGAACAGAACTAGGGTGAATTTCAAGCAATCTGGTAAGTCTCTGCAACAAAAAGCAAATACCTTTGCAGATCTTCTATGATCAGATCCAGCACAGTCCTCATGATGAGAAGTGCAGTGGGTGAAGCCAAGTCGCAGAGCTGGACACAAATACGTCTCAGCATATGTTGGATAGGCTGGCAAGAAGAACCGGAGAACGATCGGACTATCTCTTGGATGAGCTTGGCTTGCACGTGAAGGTGCATGCTCCACAGCTTCCTGGTGTTGAGAGCCACAGAGATGTCGTGTGCCTCGATGACCTGCAGGAACAGAAAAAAATTAAGGATTTGCACTTCAACTATCAGAAAACCTGAATCCTACCACAAGATATCAACAAATAAATGTGTTCCTCAAAGACATGCAACGTCATTTTCACTCATATGATCAAATGATGGGGCAGAATTTGAACCCAAAATAACCAATTTAAAAAATTCCACCAAATGAGGTATTCTTTTGGGAATACACAAAATCAAAAACATCTTTTATGCCAACTTATTTATCAAGATAACAAATTCAAGATTCATAACAGAACGAGGACAATCCTAAAGAGAGAGTACCACAACTTCAGCATTCCATGTTAAATTCAAAGGCTTCCACATCAATCATTTACATAATACAGTGAAACTACAGGAAGCCTGACAAGGCAATCCATAAATTTAAAAACATACGCCAAGTAAGAACAATTTTGTTTCTGAAGAAATGCATCTACAACCAATCAGTCTGAACACAATTGCTTTACAGAAACTTTAATTCATTCTTCAGCTCATTTTTTTCCCACAAGAATGGTCTAAAAGGTCAGGCATAATCAGAAGTCTTTAAAATCTGAATAAATTTGAACTATACCTGAGTTGTTTGCATGGGTAGTGGAAGAGGCAACAATTCTGAAAGCAGTATAAGTCCAGAAAAGAAGCCTTCAGGAATTCTCAATATTGAAGTGAGAACTTCTTTTAGCATTAAGGACCACGTATTATTCGCCAAAGTCTCTTCTGAAATGGTAAGTTTCTCGTTAACACCCTGGGTAAAAGTCAGCAGGATATCAACAATGTCGTTCTGAATCTTTTGCTCATCACTATCCAAGCGGCCCGAGAGGGGGATCGAGCAGAGGAGCATGTGCAAGGAGACGAGCGCTGCAGGCACACGCATGTCCTTGAACTCAAAGGATCCGCCCCGGAGCAGCTCTGTGAGCATCGTTTTCAGGAGCGTCAGGGTGCAGCGGGCCATGGAGATAGTAGTGACCCGATGGAGCGTGGTGCCCATGTTGACGTGGAGCCTCCAGGGCTGGATAAGGACACTGTTGAGCTTCTGCAGGACCCGAATGAAGGTGTCCATTCCTTCGGAGGAGAAGAGCTGAATAACCGCAAGATTCCACTTCAGGTCTTTCTGTTGACCTGCGCAGAAAGAAAATAACATATTCTATAAGCCAAATTTCTCTTAGGCAGTCACAGCGATGCTTCAGACTCAGCTAAGCAGGCTGAGATTTTGGGGCTAAGTGGTACAGACGCATCTGTCCTACCTTGTACCAGAGGTGGTGGACATGCAACGTGGCAAAGAACACGAAGTGCAGTGGGAAGACCAACGCCATCTGGGGTCATCAAACTGTCAATATTCTTAAAACAAAACAAAAAATGGACCTCTATTACAGGAGAGAACTTTATGTAGAACATATTACCAGCCTAGTTTTTTGAGCTGGAATTTACAGCTACACAACCACCAGGACGGCTAATTACACAGATGAGCATAGCTAACATAACATGAAGCGAACACACACCTTAGTGCCACTCATTTCCCACTTTTTGATAAAAAAAAAAAAAAAAAAAAAAAAAAAAAGGTCCACTCTGCACTAATTCTCATCTGGTTCTGACAACCTGCAGCTATACACTGAGCTTTAGCAGACTAGAGAACCAATGCATCAAAAACTCCACTGGAGAACCAATGCATCAAAAACTCCACTGGAACAAAGGGCTTGCAAACTAGTTATGAACAAAGGACTATTAGTGTTTAAAATAGGTGGTTATATCCATTTATCATCCACTGACTAATACCTGTCTGTATGGAAGGGAACAAAGGTCTTCAGGACTCTTTTCCAGAAGGCAATTAGCCATCTAACCAAATCAAAAACAAATCTGTCCGTGTGTTTCAGCTGTCCCTCATGACTGCTTTCTTAGATTCTTTACTCCTAATAAAGGTATGTTTCAGATGAATTCTCAAGGAAAGGGGGGAAAAGTAACAGCTAATGCTAAAACTGTGTTTCAATGGAGTCTGCTGAAAGGAGAGTTACCCTCTGAGAGACAGCTTCAGAAGAAACTAGCTGGGAGCCCCTGTCAGCTTGTCTTCTAAAAATGTGCTTCTATTTGGCCTTGGGAAGTGACTGCAGTTGACAGATCAAAATTTCTGTCTGCTCAAAACGGCTGCAAATCGAGCTCGCCTTGCTAATTCCCAGGGAGTGGCAGACTACCACGTAAGCCCCCACTCTGACACCTCTTGAGACTGGTCATATGCATCCCATGCCTTTCATTCCCAATGCATAGGTCCAGCACACAAGCCCCTTCAGCTCAGAGGTGCAGCCACCTCTGCAGTGCCCGGCTGAGTCTACAGGAGGGGTGCACTGCTGGCTTCACCTCGCTCCACGTGTGCCCATGAGAGTGCACAAACTAACGAGGAAGTAAAAAAAGCAAATAGCCAGTCTGAGCCAAGATTCAGAAGAAAGGAGTAGTTTTATAGTTTGGGAACAAGGCCATGCATAAAACAACACAATCTATCTTACTCTTAACAGGATTTCTCTGTATTTTTTTCCTCATTAACAGGCTTGAGACACAGTTCTTTGAGTGCTGCAGATAAGGAGGACAGGGTAGGCTAAAGCTCTCAGCCTCCTGAGGCTACCCCTGCTTGAAGAAGCAACTTCAGCACTGATTTAACTTCTTCAGCTCCTCACACACCTGACACACTAGTCTAAGGTCCTTGTCTTGAGTGCAGTATCACTGGCTTAACCCTAAGGCCCACACTTGTCTGAAGTCCCTGCTGGGTTTCCCTTGGTTTTCCAAGAGAACTCTGTATTCAGAAATTCTGTTCCTGCTTAGATAACTAAGGCATATCCCTTAAGAACATTTAAAAATATTCCCAGGATCATTCCACATATATTTGTGCATTCTCCAACTTTGATAAGGACCCTATGCAGCTTTTTCTCATAGATTATTATGAAGGTTAAAAAGCACTGGAGTAACTTGCTTATTCCACACATGAGATTAGAATAAACTGCTGCTCCCTTCTATTGCCACCTTCTTCATTTGGAAAAAAAGATTAGTTTAGAATTAAGTCCTTTCTGGATAGAGCAATAACTCTAAACTGAACTAAGCTGTATTTCAGTTAAGTTAAGCAATATTTAAGTTTTCTTGGGGAAAGACTGAAAATATATTCAAGTCAAATTAACAAAACGAAACACTGAGAAAATATTTCTCATGCTCTCATAAAAATAATTAAAAATACTGGGAAGAAAATCCTTTTAAAGTTCTCACCATCCGTTTCCAAAAACCTTGCTAAAGTAAACACATCTTTTTGGAATAATGCTTACTCAACTTATATTTGCAGCTACCGTAAGTTTTCTCCAAAACTTAAACTATTTTGTTTTTTGGAAAGCCACAAATATGCCAAAGAAAAAGAAAAGAGGGTCAAGGTTTGCCTTGGGGTTTATGGCAAGCCATAAAATTCAAATAGGTGAATCTTCACACGGTCAAATTTCAGAACGGGCAAAAAACTTCCAGTAACTTCAGCCAAACTCTTCCAAAATCCAGCAGTTTTAGTGTCTCTGAGACAGCTACAACATTACCACCTCTCCAAAAAAGTTGCACAGCAGTGCAATTTTGAAGAGGACTGAAATAAGGCTGTTATTTTACAGATTTTTAATATATGTATTTTCACATGACTCTAGAGTGCCTCTTTATGCCCATTACGCTGCTGGAAATCTGACAGATTTTATAATTAAACTGCACCTTCTGGGTTTTGGGTCAGCTCCCACTCACAGTCTTGCAATGTATCAGAACACACCTTTTCCACTCTGATCACAGCCATGCAACCATTCTTGATCACTGTGTAGTTAGAGATCTCACATCTTCATTTTTTTAGCTAATGAGAGTGTACTCTAAACCAGAAGTTTGCAATGTCTAAATCAAAGTTTTTATACTTGGTTTTGCTACTTGAGTGTCTGCATCGGAAGACTCAGAATCAGAAACAATATAGAAAAATGCATATAATAAAGGATCTGTACATTTTTCCAAATTACCTCTGGATAGTTTGCATGATGAGACAAACTTTGCAACACTCATTTACCTTAGTTTTGGTTCTATTATAAAAGTGAAGGCAGCTTTAATAAAAGCATACACTTTGGATAATAATAGAACCTTCTAAGCAATTACGTTAGTACGCACATAACATGAAAATAAAAAATGTGCAAGACCATAAGGAATCATTAAAGTTAGCACTATCATATTTTACTAACCTGTTTAATGTATTCAATAAGATTTGGAATACAGTTAATTTCAAATCTAAGATTTTTCAAAGGTTCAAGCCACTTGCTAAGCTCTGGGGAGGAAAAAAAGATATATATTTGCATTTAATCAACTATATTCTCAATGCATTTATTACCATAAAACATTCTGAAATACAACTGCACTTAAACTAATGTTCTTATACACTGATATATTCTTAGTCCAAAACAACGTTAATGTACTAGTCTCTTGGGCAACTTTTCAAAAACCATTTTTCCTAAAAAATACTCAACAGAATGTGAAAGTTCAAAGGTAAAACATCTGGGAATTGACAACTATTTTCAGTGAGACTTCACGATCTGGATTAATAAACTAGTCCTCCATCTCATGAAATGCCCTAAGGAACAGGCAAAGAAAAAAGGAGCAGGAGCCCAGAAGAGGAAATCAAACTAAAACTTCTGAAGAGCTCTGATTTCTCTAAGTGCATTTAAGCTCTGGAAGAAATTAATGGTAGATATATACCAGTTAGCCAAGCAGTGGAGAGAACATCCCTCAACACCACAGCCCAGGCACCAGTATGGTTTCCAGCAGCATTTTGTGTGACCACCACCTTTCCCCACTTGATCCCACATCCAATATGTGAATCACCACAAGCCAGGTAAGTCCCCAAAACGTAATCTGGGGACCAAGATCTTTAGTAACAGGAAGCTAGACAATGCTAGTTGGTCTGAACCACAAAACTTTCCCAGGAATGTTCCCTTTCTCAGAATGTACACAGCCTACATCACGCAGAAAAAACACCAAAGTAAAGCCCACTCACTTTGGCCCAGTCTTGCCAAAACTTGCTGCCCTAAGTTATTTTCAACAGCAATAATTGCAAGCTTCCTGTAATTATCCAAAATTCTTAGCAGTAATATTACTTGAAAAAATGTTTAACTAGAAATAATCTCCCACCGAATTCTCATTACCAGAAAAAGTTACACATCTTTCAGTGACTCAGCTGAACAGATGCTGCTAGAAAAAGAATTTCATTATACACATTAGCCAAACCAGATGACTGTGAAGTATCAATTACCCACATATAAAAGGTTTCTTCTATACATCCAAACAATTCAGTTGATAATGACATATACTGTACCTTGCAATTTGGTGTTATTTTCGTCTGCCTTACACAGCTTCAGCAGAGGCGCCGAGTGCTGCTCTAGCATTTGGACATCACTGGAAGACTGAACCACCAGCAAAACAAGGATGCAGGCATAATTATAAGCGACTGACTTCTTAGACTTTGAGTCCCTGAAACAAAGATAAAGGTTTTCTTCAAATTTCAGCTAATGCAAGTGGTATTATTTTGATTGATTACTCATTCCCTGACCTTGATCCCTAACCTCATCTTAGTAACCTACCTACCAAACTCTTGCTTTCACCAAGGCTGTACCATATAATTATCATTGAAAGGAAACTCCTTTACTATTTGAAAAATGAAAGCTCTTTGATTTACATTCACTTCAGCATTTAGGAAGGAGAAGAACTGTGATCACTCACTAGAGTCAAGCACCAAGCAAATTTGTTTCCTTTTCAGCTTTGTCTGCTTTTCAAATCCTGGTCTAAAGGCACTGCAATCTGACATAGCAGCCTTGCCTGTTCAGAGAAAACACTATTTAACACTTACAAAAACTTCATGAACTGAGAGACACTTACACCATTCCAGGCAAGCTGGCAATGCTCAGCCTTCCTAGACCTTGTTTCACAGTCAAGCATTACACTTGAATTAAAACTGTCTGCTTATTAATCATTCCTGATCAGCTATATATCATAGCACCTCTCCAGAAAAGCTACATAATTTCTGGGCATTAGGTAATCGTACACAAACAACATGACTGATTTTCTCTTATGCTGCTCTAACTTAAAAGCTTTCACAAAACCAGCATGATCTAACAGAATGAAAGTTTTCCAGATTTACTGAGCTACTTTTAGCAGTAGATAATTTCTAAATGCAAAAACCTGAAGAAGATAAATGAATGTATAAATTACCCCAAGGCTTCTTTGGAATAGTACTCCATTAAAGTTATAAGGCTTTGGAGGTTTTTCTCCAGACTGAACACATGAGCCACAGCAGATCGTCCTACGGGGTTAAAGGTGATCAGGTAGAGGTTGTGCAGGGTTCCCAGCAGATCCGAATGGTCTGTTTCCTCACTGGCCGTGCACCGCTGGAAGTGGCAGAATAGCTCGGAAATGCACTGCAAGGTCTGCGTTGAATGCAGGAGCCACAGGGCAAAGGCATCCTCGTTTGCACCGTCTGACTGCAGACCTTCCTCTTGGTCGGGATCGGAGAGCTGGCAAAGTGCTCGGATCAATAAGTTGGTTGCTTCGTACTCGGCCAGAAAGAAGAGCAGCCCCTTGTGTGACTGCGCCAGGAAGCGCAGCACGTCTCGCACGGCTGCAAGCACCCCCGGGTGAGCGCTGGTTGCCGGCACAGACAGCAGCAGCGTGAGGCACGCCAGGAAGTGGTGGCTGTGAAGATACCTGCAAAGATGGACAGGAAAAGAAGGAGCAGCGTTGCAGCCATCTGCCAGCACCATGCGATGACAGAGCGTGACACTATTTGTTTCCTGGCTTCAATGTCTGTTCTTCTGTGGGCTGAGAGAAGTAACAGTCTATTATGTGGTAAAAAGAATTCTAATTGTAAAAAGTAATTGCTATTACAGCTACAAGAGCAAAATCCTTGACATAAAAAGTACTGATTTTAAAAGTCTTTTATTAAATTTACTGTATTTTAATTAGACACCAGATCTGTATTTTTTTCATGGGCTAAGAAAACAATCGTTGAACCAAAGGAAGAGGTACTTTGAAGACTGTTTTCTTTTAGATTATATTTTCTTTTAAATTATATTCAGCTCTGACCTACACTGTTACTATCAAAGAAACCTGGGAGACGTAAGAGACATAGTTTCTGGATGGCAATTTGCTAATGGAGAATTAACCAGGGTAATTTCTACGTTGCTGAGTGCAGAGAGCTCTCAGCTCCTCTGCCCGTGCTCTGCACCTTCCAGCCATGCTGACACAAGCACGACTCCCAGAGAGGCCTGCACTGTACCTCCAGACAGGTCAGCAGATAAACAGTGATGCTGCAGTTTGATTTCATCCACAGACACGTCCCATGAGCACAAACCAACAAAGCTCCAGATCTCAAGCAGTCCCAACTCTGCACTTGTCCAGCACTTACTGCAGCAGCAGTAATAACAAGATGTTAACTCTCCATCATGGGCACCGCTGACTGCTGACAGTCAAATAACAGTTAACATGAACTGGTGACTTTTATGAGAAAAATGCAGAATTATTTGGTAAAGTACAAACAGAAAAAAAAATCTAGAAAAGTGTTAGTCCACAAGGTCATCCCTAACAATTATCTATAGCAACCCTGGGTAGAGATTAAAAAGTGAACTTGCAGCTGCCATACCTAAACAGGACAGGGTAGGGATCATCCCGTTCTGGAGGGCCTGTAATGCGTGCCATGGTTGGGAAGGACTTCACCGGCGGCTGAATCATTGTATGAGGTGCAGTCTCCATCAAATGGAAGATTTCTTCAAGAAGACTAACAAGCTTTTCCACCTCTCCTTCACTTATATTGGAAGACTCCAGAAGATGATCCATATCCATAGGAGCCTCCGCATCATTTTCATATTCTTGGTTGGTTCTGTCCAGTCCTGTCAAGTCTTGGTCTTGCTCTGGCTCAGTGTGGTTAGGAAGAGAAGGAGTGTTCTCTGCTAATTGATCAACCAGCCTTTTAATGTCTGACAGAATCTCATAGAAGTGACATTTCTGGAGAATTGCAGAACCAGCGGTAACTACTCTCACAGTCTGATCTAACAGTATGAGTTCCAGGAGTCTCTGATAACCACTTTTTTCATGTACACCTACGGTACCTCTTAGAAAGATTTCCATTCCCTCAGTCATACTAATGACACTATCCAAAGCTTTAAAGGCATTAAGTTTAAGGGAGGATGATACATGATCTGCAAACAACAGTTCAAATAACACATTGATAACCCCTGCCTGCAAGAGGGCCGTTATTCCTTGGGTTCCACATTCTGCTAATGATGATACCAGTTTTGTACCAGCCTTCAGCTGCCGGACATTCAAAGCAATGGGCTGCTTGAGAGCTACCTGAAGGTTTAATGCTTGCAGGGTCCAGTCTACGAGCTGGGTAATATAGCCAGGTTTTGCGTCTTTCACTTGCAAGTAGCTCAACCCTTTTATTATTAAACTTGGAATTTCTTCTAAAGCAGTGACCCACTTTGCACCCCTTTCCTCTTGATATAATTCCAGCAGCTCAGTTAGCTTAACAGAGGCTTCCACCGCCCCTGAATTTTCTTTTTCTGGGTCCTGGTCCTTTATTTTACCAACTTCATTCTCAAATACAGTCTTATAAGGGCAGCTGAAGTACAAAAGAGGTCCAAGTTCCCTTTCAAAAGGTTCATATGTGACAGGAGGAACGGATGCCAGATCTTCAGGAGTGTATTCAATATCAAAGCTTGGATATTTAAATGTTTCACGTTCCAGATCAGCAATTCCATCTTCATCACTTGAGATTTGCTCATATCCATCATCTCCTAAAAAAAAAAAAAAAAATTTATGAAATAAAATCAATTATAGATAATATTATCTGAATAGCTGCTGAAAATAACTCAAAAAGCAGTTTAGGAAAAAATCACACGTTACATGCACATAAAATTTTCTCTCTGCAGCTATAAGAGAAATCTCCTGTCAACAGACTTTTTATATAAAAAATGGTACATTAAAAGGTATGCATAAAACCTAGAGTCCATTTAACTGGGATATACCAAATAACAAGAACACAGTCCAATTTTCTAATATGTATCTACTTTAAAACTTGCAGTTAGATTTGCACAGGCACAGCTAGAATCTTTAGATAATTCAGTAAAATTACTGACATTTTTACATAAAGAATGTCAAATGATACACATTCCTGGCAAATCAAACTATTTCACTTAAATTTTAATTAAGAAATTTGTTTGTTCCACAGTTTTCTACTTTTTCTTTAAAAAACAAATCAAGTAGAAAGGTTTACTCTCACCTAAAAAAGCTCCATCTGTTTTTCCCTTTTTCTAGTAAATCTCCCTGCTCCTTTCTATAAGTACTCCACAGCAAAATACTGTTCTCTGTGAGAGATATCAGAACCATAAACACACCATACAGTGACCAAGGCAACTGAGACCTAGCTCTCTTCACCCTAGTCATCATAACAATACTATTAAAATTTATAAACTGATTTTTTTCTTCTATGTTTATCAGATTACTTACCTTCACCTTCTTCTTCCTCTTCACCTTCCTCTTCATCATCGTCATCCTCCTCTTCCTCCTCCTCCTCATTAACACTTTCTACTGTTTGCTCATCGTCATCATCGTCGTCATCATCCTCTTCCTCCTCCACATCCACATCCTCTTCTTCATCCTCTCCTTCTTCTGGTTGATCTTCTACCTCTCCCTCATCAGAATATTGACTTTCTTGATGAACAGATGTCCGATCAGGAGAAATGGGTTCAAAGTAATCCTCTCTGTGGTCAACATCATCTTCTTTTTCCCCAACCACTTAAAAAAAATACAAGGAAATTACTGTAATTCTCTGAAATCTAATTGACAATAATAGGTCTTATGATAACACATCATGGACTGCAGACACAAAAAGAATATACTGAGAAAAATTTCAGATTATTTGACTAAACATAGTAAGATCATGAGAATTTTGTAAAAAATTCTTGGTATTTTAATCCATATGGAGCCCTCAGAACTCACCAGACAAAGCAGAGATATTGAGAAGGATAATGACTACCAAAATCAACTGAAATTTTGCACAAAATATGATCAAGCAGCATATTGGTCAATAGCCAACATTCTCAAATATACTAATTTTCAAAGGATACAACTTAATATATCCAACTGGTTTTCTTAGAGATAAAACTCATTTTTTCCAGCAGCAGTAAAAATAAACAGAAAGCATATGACAAGGCATGAACACAGAATTTGACTTCCACTAGGCACTGATGTACAACAGATGAAGCAGTCTGCTCTCACTCTACCTGACACTGGCATAGGCTCATCCTCATCATCATCGGGAGGAGGGGGGCCTGGAGGTGTCCTTGGGCCTCTTGGTTGTGGTCTTGGAGGGCTGCCATTGAATTGGTCTTCTTTATCCCCATCAACTGTATTGGTAGGGAAAATAAAAAATGCATTTAATGGAATCACAGGAATATAAATGTTACATTTTAATATTTTGGTGCTTACTTTTCATTAGGAAACATCTTTATTTCTCAGCTTGCTCATGAATTCATTCATTGCCATTTTAACATTAACACAAGCAAATACTCTTCCGTAATACGGCTACCTACAAGTCACAAAACAAAATTTTCATGACTGAAGTCTTCTCTCTTTGATTTCTTTGAAAAGACACTTAACACCTAATTTTTAAATATTTCAAACAAACTAAAATATTTAATTTTACCACTGCAGAGAATTTGCAACAGATCAATAAACCCACTCTTGCAAAAAAGGGCAAAAATCTACTAAAAACATTCAACATAACCTTTAAAAAATAGAAAAATAAATAACAAAAATATAAAGCTAGAAAAACAAGTCCAATGAAATCTCAAACATGAAAGAATTGCTTTTTTCAGATCCAATAATGTAATTTAGTTTAAAAAAAAAAGGTCTTCTCTGAGCTGCTGCTAAGAGGCTTACCGTGCTTGGGGTTTCTTTTCAAACCAGGCTGTTGCTGGGGGGGAGGTGGTGGAGGTGGTGGGGGAGGAGGTGATTCTCTGTCATGACTTATTACTCTGTCGACAGAGCCATATATTGCCAAAGTCAGACAGTTGTACCAGCCTCTCAGAACCAACCCATCTGTGTTGACCTGTTTTGTAAGAGAAAAAGCAGTTGAAAACAACATAAGGGAACTTCAGAAAAGTTACTTTGTTTTATTATTGCTGTATCACTACCTGCGTAAAAGTAGAAAAGGAGATGGAACACTATCCTTTTTCTTTGTATTTGAAAATTGAGACAACTTTAAATATATCAAAAATAATTGTTTACAGAAAACAATAAATTTTTCTCTAAAAGCATTTAATTCCTTTCAATATATTGCCTAATCTATTACAGCCATTTTATCAAAAAAAGGTAAAGGTTCACACAAACACTGATCTAAAGAAAACAATTCATGTATATTCCTGTTGTAATCTCAACAACTATCAAGCAATCAAATCTTCTAAGACTCATGCAATTTACTTAGCACCTACACTGCAAGCTTTATAGCAATAAGTATTCTAAAACTACCTGGTAGTTCTAACATAGTCTAACAAGCAATAAAAGCTTTACACAGTGCTAACACCACGCTCAACCCTACTTGCACGCAGATAACAGGCATGTGAAAAGAGGAAGAAGTTTAAAATGACATTGCGTTACCTTTGCATTAGGTCTAAAAATAATTGAAGTATTTTCATCATATTCAAGGCTGTTAAGTAAAAATACATGAAGTTATTTTCCCATTAATACAAAGCACATTTACAGAAGTGAAATCTGTTAGTACTGAACATGTAAGCCAATAACAGAACACTGAAGTGTACACACAATATCAAAATGAAAAAAAATATTTTCATAAAATATTTCTTGACACATATAGACTTCAGAAAGTGCTATCAGTTTAAAAATAACAAAATCTTCACATCTTCTAAGCATGAACATCTGTTTCTCACACACAGACTGAATGCAAAGAGCAAAAAGATGAAACAACAGGAAAAGACAGACCAAAGAAGAGAGGTGTAAGAGACACGCATCTTCTACTGTGCATCTTCTGCACTCAAAAATTCTCAAGAAAAATAAAAGGTAGATAATGAAACAATGAAGTAATCTGTGGACTACATACCTCCCAAGCCTATCAAAAACAGGGGCACTCGGCTTGCTGACATTGTTGAAAAACAAGTCCAGTTGAAATGTATGTGGAGATGTCTCTCTGGAAACAAAACAGAGAGAAGAGTTAAACCTGACGAGCTCCTTGTCAGAAAAAAAAGTAGGACAAACGAGAAAGTAAAAGTTTTGGGTTTTCTGGTTGTTTTGTTTTGGGTTTTTTTTTCCTGTTTAAGTAATTCCTCAAAATTATTCCAAGTTCTACACATGCCTGAGCGCAATTTACCTTTTTATATAGCAAGTTTTACTGAGAGACATAAATTGCAGACAGAACAGCAGGAAGGGGAACCCGAGTCACTACCCCTTATCTTTATCTTTACGTACCCATAAGCTCTATTGTCAGGCAGGCTGGTGTGAGCCCTGACTCCCGGGGGAATCACCCGCACTTCATTTATGTAAACGACACATGGAAAACGAACCACATCGATATTGGTGCTTTGCTGCAAAATGAAAAACAAAGAGGGCTTAAGAAATATAAAATGGGAACACAGCAATGTACTCCTACGTTCTTTGGTAAGACAGAGACAAATGAAGACATAATAATAATTATAAAATTAATTTCCTTAGGGAGTATAACTTCTATGACTGTTAAACACGACAGATTTTTTTAAATAAACTTCTGGCATAGTTTTTACATTTAATATAAAATTTTCACAGAAAGGGTTACTGCTTCACATACATAATCAGTTCCCTTCACTTGTGAAAATATTTGAAAGAGCAATAGGGGGTTTTTTTAGTAGAAATGTTGATAAAAACTGGAACACTATCAAAAAAAGAAAGAAAGGATTTGGAGAGTATGTTTCCTTTTTAACAACCCATATCAAGTTTATAACTTAAGAAAAAAAGAAAACGTGGTTGTATGTTTTAATGTTAAAGATCAGGTAATGTTATGTTGCAAACATTATGTTAGAAACATTAATGATATTGTACATACCGCTTTGTCAGAGTATACAAAACTATGTGTGATGTTTACTTCTCTGATATTGCAACAACACTTGAACACCTTTTGGAAATAGCAGTTCCATTTCCAACATAATAATAGCAAATATAAAGTAACTTACATTTTGACCCCCCTAAAAGTCATATTTGAGCAAACTAGAAAGTCATCAGAAAGTCACATTGACTTCCCATGCAGTAGCCACTGAGCAGTTAATGCTTCAAGTCTGCTCTCACTGAACTCATTATTATACACTACTATACTTAGATCCTCTCTATCTATAAACTCATAAAATATAAAAATTTCCAATCATAAAAACTGTTTTGTAAACAGAAACTCATAAGTATATCTCTCATTGAATCTTTCCAATGTTGTATTTGTATACTATCAAAAAAATCCTCAACCAATCTATCAACATAATTAAAAAAAAAAAAACTCATCTCCACTCAAAAAAATGTATCTTTCACAGAAAAATATCTTAGAAAGGAAAAAACACCCCTAAAGAAATACTAGGATTTTTAAAAGGCTAATAAATGAGGAAACAATTAAAAGTAAAGCTTTAAAAGACTATACAAGCACGTGCTTTGGGGCACCTATTACTTTTATAACGAATTCCATACTAGAGGAGGGAAGCATGGAAATGCTGCACCTTGCCCAAGGGGCTGCCACACTGTGATCAGGCTGGTAGAAACAAGCACAACTCACTAGCACAGGACATACGTTGTTCTATGGAATGGGAGGCTGTCACCCGAGACATGCAAAAAGCTGTGGGAAATGTTGGCTTTACCTTTGAAAACATACATAAATCACACATGAGACACCTGTTTCTGCAGGAAGACATGCTGCTAAACATCTTCCTAAAAAGTAGTTAAAAGGGGGCTGCAGAACACACTTTAAAATGCACAGCTAAATGGAACACTTTTTCTAAAGACACTAAGCAGCACTTTCCACCAAGTGTCAGTTCCAAGGCAAGTTCCACAACCCATTTAGGTAGAGAAATCTTATAATGTACAAGGCAGTGTGTTTTGTTTGTAATACATAACACAGACTTAGCTCTTTCTTCAGCAATGAGAAAAAAAAAAATATATTGGTCATGTTCTGAAAGTGTCATAGACAAAGACGAAAGTGCCAAAGAGCTTTAAGGGATTTAAAAAGTTCAAGACAAGACGCTGCCCCAGAAGAGCACGGGGCACTTTAAACCGTGGATTTGAAGACACATTTGCGCCCTAGATCCCGGCGTCCAGGAGAGCTCCCTCCCGCTCCGGTTGTTCTCCCGGCAGCTCTAGCCCCGTGCTCCGTTTCCCCTCCCTGACGGCGGCCCCGCACGACGCCTCTCTCGGGCCGAGCTGCCTGCCGCCCATCCCGGGGGGCGGCACAAGGGGCGGGACGCGGGGCAGACTCGAGCGGGGCCTCGCTCCCCGCAGGCCCCCGGCTCGCGAGGCCCGGGCCGCAGCGCCGCGTTACCTCCGCGCTCTGGTGCTTAAACGTGTCCAGAAACAGCAGCTCCGTAGAGGCCTCCACCGCCATCTTGGCTCGCCCGACAGGGAGGCTCTTCCGGGAGGCCGCGCGAGCGCTTCCGGGACCCGCGGTGSCGGCGGCGGGGCGGGGCGGGGGCGCCGGGAAGCGCCGCCGGGCTCGGAGCGGGGAGGCAGCGCCCCTCCCCCCGCCCTGCCGCGCGCCGGGCAGCGTCGCCAACGGTCGTAACGGTCACAACGGTCACCTGGCCGCCCGGACTGGGCTCCGCAACCCGCCCTGGGACTCGCCCCATCCATCCCTCCCCAGGCCCCTTTTTATTTTCCTTTCCTTTTTGCAGCCCCCCGCGTTCCTCCCCCGTCGCCTCCGCCAGCTGTTCTGAGAACTTCCTCCGCGGGATGGTTTTCCACACGGAAGGGCTGCAGAAACTGTGGGGGGCTTCCCCTCCCCCCTTCCTTTTTTTTCCCCTTTAAAGCACAATTAACGGGCAGTGGGAGCGGTTGTGGAGGCCCACGGTAACGTTCAAGACAAAAACTCATTAATGTCGTGGGTGTCCGAAAGGAGTTGCTTAAGGAAAGAGGGGGGAGGGAGCAAAAATAGGAGGCTCAGCTTGGAGCAGCGAGGGCTCCGGGTCTCTCTTGGAAAGCGCTCTCCNGGGCGGAGTTGGGCGGAGTTGGGCGGAGTTGGGCGGGGCGCGCGGTGACCGTTAAACGGTCGCGGCGCCGCCGTGCGGCTGTAGAGGCGGTGTGGCGCTTGGTAGAAGGGCGGCTGCGGGATACATTCCTCCTCGAGGCCTCCGGAGAGCGAAGCGGGAGCTTGGGGAGGGAGAGGAGCTCAGCAAGGGGTTCTCGGGGGGTGTCCTGAGCTTCTGCAGCTGTGCCCCGAGCATCAGGACTGGTCCTGCAGCTGCATTGCTGCTGCGGTGCCCCTACCTGTGGGCTTCAAGCCTCTGTGTAATCCCTTCTCAGACTTCAGAAATTACACATGTGCATGCAAAGGTGCATGTTGACATGTGAGTATTGTCCATGCCTGGAAAATTGTTCTATGCTGCACTGGATGCCTGGCCTTAGTGCCTGCTGCTGCCCTGTGGGAGCAGCTCTGCCCAGGCCTCAGGGACACGGAGAACCAAGGCGGGCTATGGTGGGAGGTGGTGGCAGGGCTGGTCTTGCCTGCCCTTGGTTACTCAGGGCCCTGCGATGCCCAAGCACTGGCCTCCACCAAAGCCCCTCCCTGCTTTGGAGGCAGTGGAGGGAAGGAGGTGCCACGTGTCCTCCCAACTGCTGGTAGGAGCACCAGCGTTTGCCCTTTCCTTCACCCTTAAAGAGGCAAATACACTTGATTATCCAAGCCTTGTATTGGTGCAGCTCCTTAAAGAAGTAAGCTCTTCTGCTCTGGAAGTGATGAGTCCTTGTGTTCATTTTGGTAGCTAAATGTGCTTCTTTCTCAGCTTTCCAGAGACCTGCCTACTCCAGGAGCTGCAGTCCCTGTGCTGGGGAGGTGATGATGAAAGAGCTGTGGATGTTCCCACAAGGGGCTGCCTCAACGCTCCCATTCCAGGGCTGACGCTGCTTCAGGAGGCTCCCTGCCTGCTCCAAGCGCTAGGAAGCTGTGTCACAGCACACAGTGCTGCTGGCATGAACAAGGATGTGTGTTGCTGCAGTGTGGGAGCTCCCTAAACTGGAGTGGCGTGTGAATCCACTGAAATAATGGAAGTGCCTCCTCACACTTAGAGATAACTAAAAGATGGCTAGTCTCTTCATGGAAACATGCCCCAGGTTGAGAATCAAGGAGCCTCCTTGGCCAATTTGCCAGCTCTCGTTCTGTCCTACGCTGAGACCCACTCTCGTCCCGATGGATAACCTGATCTGAACGTTTGGAGTTATACATGTAACTTTTTATGCAGAAAAACAAAATCCTGAGTTTATATCTATTTTGCTAGGCTCGCTCATCACCTTATACAACAAGACACTAATTACGCTTGCTGTGACTTTAGTTCTGCTTGCAGTGCTCTTTGGGGGCCTTTGAGCATGAGGCGTTCTGCAGCTCTTTCCCGAACACAGGCACCGAGGTGCTGGGGGTGCCGTCCCGCCAGGCAGCCTCGTCTGGGCCAGCCTGCACATAGTCAGGGAACACAAGTGACTGCAGGAGCCGCAGGGGCTTCCAGACGCGTGTTGTCACGTCCCTCCTGTCCTGCCCCTCGCCCCAGCGAGGGCTGCGGCTCCGCAGGTGACTCCATCAGGTTTGCAGTGTTCGTGTGGCTACAAATGTAACATCGCTGATCCCAGTAGTTGGCTGAACCTACAGGTCAGGGTCATTTCTGTGCTTTGGGGTAGAGCAGCAGTGTTCCTACATCGCATCCAGTTGCATGATTCCAAGGAATCATTTAGAAATTGATATTTATTGACTGATGAGAATGGAGAAAACAGTCTGGTTATGAGCAGTAATTATCTTAGATTAAAAAAGCAGCTGGTGGTAACCATTAACACATTCCGGCAAAATGATACAGCTCTGCCAGTTCTGTTACAGTTTTAAAATGTGGAAGAAAACATCAAGTGCTGCTGGGGAAGAGTGGCAGAGGGTGCCACAGTGGGAGATCCGGTGTGAAGCTGAGATCTGCCCAGGGAAGGACTCTGGGGCACGTTGGGAGATGCAGAACTCGGGGATGTGGGAAAAGCTGAAGAGGATGACATGTACAGAGCCATGGGTTTGCATCCAGGAGTCCATGAGGTGAGAGGCTGAAGGATGAGAGGGAGGAATCTGCAGGAACATATGGAAGAAATAAAAAAGAGCCCGCGCTTATTAAGACCTCTTGCTGCAGTGGGCAGGAGAGATGGGAATAGCTCCAGAAATTGAAAGTAAGTGACACAGAAGGAGATGAGGCAGGAGAGCAGAACCGGGGTAAAAAACCCTGCAAGGAAGAGTGACACTGAGATTAGCAGCAGGGCTGAAAACGAGAGATGGAAGAGGAAGCATGAGGAGCACATGGTGCTGGAAGGGACCTTGAGAGGTCCCCTTACCCGAGGCCTCCATGGGCCGTCCTGGCTGAGGGCACCGCGCGGAGACCCTGTTTGGGGGTCTCACGTAGCACACTACATGGCACCGTGGGCAGCCCAGCATGGGAGCTGGGCCGCCTGGCAGGAGCCAAGCAGTGGCAGCATGTGGCCAGGCACCCACTACGAAGGGAGGAGAGGACCCAGTGATCGGAAACCAGGCGCTTTAGGGAATGCATTAAGAAAGAAACATTAAAGGTTATGGCACTAGAATAGCTACTAGAAGTGAGCTGCTTCAAAGATAAATAAAATCTTGCTTAACCAAGAAGCCAAGAAGCATAATGGGAATTGAAAACACTTTAGGGAGCAGCCCCATTTATGAAGAGGGTTATTATGTGTAATGGCAGCTTGAAGAGCTGTGAGCTAAGGAATCCAATGTTTCTGGACAGAAAAAGACAGGAAGTGATAAGGAGGAGAAAAACAATGTATAAACCAGAATACAAACTAAAATATAATCACAAATAAATGAACACATATCCATCCACGAACCGTTCTCAGAAAAGGAAAGGATAAGAAGGGCAGCACCCAGGAAAGGGAGCAGCTATTGGGAAGGAAACTGTCCAGAGCAAGGGCCAAAGTTGCACTTCTCCTTGAAGAGCAGCTTGGCAAGCAGGTCTTGTGGAACGTGGTCCAGTGGGAACTCCTTTCAGAGACGCACTTAGGGACTTCTCCTTAAAATTTCAGGCAAGTACATAAATATAATTTAAAAGAAAGCAGTCACAAGACGCTGAGGCCTGAGAGGGAAACTCTATTGCACCGAGCCCCTCTGCTGCAGGCTGAGCAAAGGCCCCTGAGCAAGCTCTCCGGGGAGGACCAGGATTAGTGAGAATTGTTCAGGCTGATAACTCAGCCCAGGGCGATGGATTCTCAGGAGCCGCTTGTGCCCTGGGCCGCGGCGCTTGGGACAACCCCGGGGCGCCTCCTGCCGAGCGGGTGACCGCGGGAGCGGGGCGGGAGCAGCGCTCGGGCGGGCCAGCCTCGCGGACACCTGCGGAGCCGCCCTGTCCCGTCCGCGGCGAGGCGAGGCGCCGCCCCGCCCCGCCCCGCCCCGCCCCGCTCCATCTCCCGTCCCGTCCCGTCCCGTCCCGTCCCGCCTCCCGCCCTGTCCCGTCCCGTCGAGGCGGGGCGGGGCGCGGGGCGGAGCTGCCGCCCCGTCGCCGCGCGAGGCCAATGGGCGGCGGCGCCAGGTGCGCGCTACCTGCACCACGTGGGCGGGCAGGGCCGGGCCGGGCAGGTAGCGCCGCGGCCCAGGCAGAAAAGGCCGCGGCCATTGGGCGCTCCCGTGAGTTGCGCTGCCCACGGCACAGGACGGGACGGGAGCGGAGCGAGGAGCTCCCCGGGCGCCGCCTCGCCCGCCCTCCCGGGAGCGTCCCGGCCGGGACGTTCTGCCTCCCCGCGGCCCTTCCGACCCTCTTCCCCATCCCCCCGGCGGCACCATGACGGCTTCTCCCGACTACCTGGTGGTCCTGTTCGTGAGCACGGCGGGCACCAACGGCGCCCGGCTGGGCTCGGATGAGCGCGAGCTGCTCCAGCTCCTCTGGAGGGTGGTGGACCTGAGAAGCAAGGAGGTATTTCCCCCGAGGAGGAGGCGGAGGGAGCACACGTGCGGCCCGGGCCCGGGCTGCCGCGGCCGGCCCCAGGGCCCCGCGCTGGCCACTCGCTCACCCGCCTCTGCTTTCTCCGGAGCTGGGGCGCCCGCACGAGCTGCTCGTCCAGCCCGACCACCTCGAGCTGACGGCTGAGTGCCAGGAGGTCACGCAGGTGGATGCCCAGAGCCTGGCGCTGGCTCCGCCGCTGGAGCAGGCGCTCAGACAGGTGACGCCATGTGGGATCCTGGTGACGCAGTGCGGGATTCCACTTCCTGGGGAGCTGCTGCTGCCTGGCCCTGGAGCAGGCTTGGGGCTTTCTGCTTGCCCTGCGCTCGTGGCCCTTCAGGGGAGGTGTAGCACTTACCAAGGCCTATCCTGCCCTTTCCTGCTGTGCTGGAGCCCGGCATCGCAGCCAAGGCTGAGCTGCGCTTACCACAGCAGGGCAGCTTAGCACCCATGTGTGTCCCATGTCATGCAGGGTGCTAGTGGCAGCAGCGTCAGTTTGGGCAAGGAGGAAGGAACACTGAAGCCCCTGACTGAGCAGGTGGGAGTGGGTGGTTCCTGCTGCAAGCAGGGCAGAGAGCCCAGCTGCGGGTGTCAGGACTCCCATAGGTTGCTGTGCACGGGCTGTCCCAGCTCTGCACCTAGACTCGTGTCTCCTGCAGAGCCCCGCAAAGGCCCCTGCGCAAGGGGAGGCTTCCTGAGGTGGCCTCTGCACAGGCACGGCCCTGCAGAAAGGGGATAGGTCATCACACGAGCTATGTCCTTAGCTAATGAAAAAGCTTTAGGCGTGAAAAGGAGAAATCACAGCTCCACGGCCAAGAATAATGCATTGCTCAGTGACTATATGGACTGGTGTGGCAACTCTGATTTCTATTCCGTGTATCTCTCCTCATTTCTGGCTCTCAGTTTAATCAGTCCGTGAGCAATGAGCTGAATATTGGTGTGGGCACTTCCTTCTGTTTCTGTACTGATGGACAGCTGCACATTAGGCAAGTTCTGCATCCTGAAGCTTCCAAAAAGGTATGTATTTGTAACTCCAAGCTTAACTGCTCTTCGTGTGCTTTCCTTTCTTCAAATTGATCAAGCTGTCTTTAAAATGCATGACGTGAGGGCAGTTTCTCATGCTCATAATCTAGATGTTGTTCATCAGTCAATATCCTTACTACACTTAAGATTGAAAAATAGCTAGCCACCTTAACTGCTGCCTTTTGGAACTTTATGTTCACCTTTATGTTCAGCAGCTTTCATTCTCTGTGTGTTTAGTTGGTGCTGTGAGGGTGGTGCTGGTGTTTGCAAGGAGCAGAAAGGTGGTGTGAGCCAGGCTGTGAGTGGTGACTACTACCGTAGTCTAGAGTTTTGCATAACCTTAGAGTTGCCAAATTGCTAGCAGTGTTGTGAGCTCCTGCCTCCTTTACATTATTATAGAGTTGCTGCAATGTGCTCAGTCTTTTGTCATAAAATAATTGCCCCAAGAGTGTAAAAATAAAAAACCCCCTCTGTTCTGTGGCTTGCTCTGAACACACACTGCTCTGCAGTAATCTCATTGGGGTTTCCTCATCTGTGTCTGTCATTCTACTGCTTTGTCTGCGAAGTTCTGCAAGTCTGCTGTTATAAATTTATACAAAATGAGTTACTTTTAATGGTTGTTGGTGCTGTGTTTATCTCTTTGAAGCATTAGTAGAGGAACCCCAAGCATAATTAGCTCAGTGAAGGAACTTGTCTCTAAATCTTTAGCTTTGTCTTGGAGAATATAATCTGACTGGGAGAAGATAGGGAAGCAGGTTGTTACCCATTATAAACAAAAAGGTTGATTTTTTTTTTATGCAGTTAAACAATGTAGATGAAGGAATCCTTCAATTACTCTTTTTGAAGTTTATTTGGCCATAAGGATAGAGAGTCATTTTTCTGCATGCAGCACCATGGTGTCACTGTTAGGAATCAAACCTTTTGTCATGAAACAGAAGGTTTTAATGAAGATTTGATTGAAGTCTAAGTAATCCAGATGCATATGAGACCTGCAATAGCTGTTTGAATCCTCACATACTGAGCTTCAGTGAGGTGGGGGAAAAAAATAAAATTCAGATGGGCAGAAGTCTAGGATCTTGTAAATGCTTCTTTCTCTCTACTTTTATTTTTGAGATGCCCAGTCTGAGACTGTCTCGTAGCTCTCAGTATTCAGAGAATGAATCAGCATAAACTGTTTCAACTGAGTTTCAGTAAGAAAAGAACTTGATCTCTCATGGGAGAAGAAAAACAGCCATGGTAAAACTAGAGCAGGAAGTCTTGGCAAGTACACCTGCATTTTCCTAAGTTTTGCCTTTAAAGGGTATTATTTGCCTAATGTACCTATCTATATGCTAAGATAAGCTCTAATATTTTCAAAACAGGACTTGTTTTAGAACCTAAACTCCATTCTTGGGCTTCTTAAACGTGCATCTGTATGTCCTTTCATTTTATTGTAATGTCAAGGTCCTACCTAGTCGTTAAATCACAGATATTGAGACACTGGAGTCCAGCATCAGCCACATGGGGTACTGAGCTGTAGGTAGGGACATCTCGGATAAAGGAGTTGAAGGAGGGGAAGCAGGAGAGAAGAGTTCTCCCAAGCCTCCTCATTGCTATCCCTCCCCACTGAACTCAATCATAAGGTAGATGTAGTAGTGAGCAGGGCATGATTTATAAGCAGGGGATTATTTATTTGTAGTGAGCTGGGTGGCTTGCTCTTGGCTTTGTGGACTGTGATTAATGCAGTTATCGAGCATAGATGGACAACCTTTATGTTATATCAAACCCATATGAACTCAGTGGTGTGTTTGTGTTTTAATTTTATATAGTGAATAAATATTTGAAGTGTGACTGTGCTCTGAAAACTCAGCCGTGTCTGGAGACCAAAATGTCTCTTGCTAGTCTTGCAAAATTTGCTTGGCTCAGTAAGCTGAACTGAGTGCCCTCTGGCTCTTTTTAGTTAAAACTGAAATCAAGAATTGATGGTTAATGTTGCAATAGCACTCATTTGCTCTCCTGTGCATATATTGAATCCAAGGCACTGGTAATAGCAAGTTTTTCTCTGGCCGTAGAAAAACACATTTCTTTTTCTAAACCATCTAGCAAAAAAAGCTGATAGACATAATTATTCAAGTGTGTTTATTAGCTAAGAGGAGCTATATGAGCTTTTCTATAGCACAGGCTCTTTTCTTTTTACCGGCTTGAAAGATGATCCCAGCTCACAGTAATTACTTTTTTCTTTTACAGAATATCTCATTGCCTGAATGCTTCTACTCCTTTTTTGACTTGAGAAAAGAGTTCAAGAAGTGTTGTCCAGGCTCACCTGACATTAGCAAACTTGATGTTGCAGCTATGGCAGAGTGTATCCTTTTTTAAACTCTAATGATATCTACTGTTACAGCTCTGACTGGATTCTGAGACAGAGGTAGGAGCTTGCAATCCGTGTTTAGAGAGAGTGCAGCTTTACAGAGTAACTCAAACTCTACTGAGCATTCCCACAAAGATGAAGGTAGATGTTGCCATGGTGGAAAAAAAGTATTCGTTTCTGTTTCCTTTTTTTTCCACCGTCTTGATAATTCTGTCTCTTTAAACTTCAATTTAGATAAGTAGTGTACATTTATACAGATGATGCGAATCCTAACAGTAAAATTGTGGGGTTGCTTGTTGTATGAGTTGATTTAGATTTTTGGATAAGTATGGAGGGAGCTTTCCGTCTTAAATGGGGAGTATTCTTGAAGCGAAGCTTTCACTCGGGAGTGACCTTAAGCAGGACCGCTGTGGTACAAGTGGTATCCACCTCACTGATCATTCTTTTGTATTTGTCTAGCTTATGGTGTCTGTAGAGTATTTGTCATTAAGAAATTGCTTTTTCTCTTTTTTCTTTTTTTCCCCTAACTTGAAAGTCTGTGACACTGAAATAGTTCAGTCTTAGTCCCCAAGACTTACGTCGACAGTATTGCTGAGGTTTTGTACCTGCTGTGGCAGCAAAGTATAAAGTATCTATGCAAGTAATCTTTTTTTAATTAAACTTTATTTCTCTCACATCACAAGACTGAGTGCTGGAAAGCATCCACTCTAATTTGCCATCTACACATGAAGAGGCATCCTTTCAAGGATAGTAGTGTTCCTAGAAACCAACAGTTCTACATCTACTGTGCAGGGAAGTTTAAGCTCAGTTGCCTAGTCTGAAACTGGATGATGGTGACTTGTGAAGTTGTGACTAAGAAGCTTAGTGTCTGGTTGGGGATTCTCTGACAGAGAACATGAACTGCAGGGGCTGTTTGCAGACACCAGGCTGCTTTAGCTGTTGCGAAGAGATGCCTTTGCTTTCTCCTGGTGTCAGTGGTGGATGTACATGTTGTCACTGTGCAAACACACTCTTCTGCAGGGAGAAAGTGTGGGGGTGCTGCTTGGTGGGGGATGGTTTCTGACCGTGTTCAGGAAACAGTGGTCCTCCAGGACAAGTGACACTTGTAGTGATAGAGTGATGTTAGAGGGGATAGAAACAGGCTTGGGGTTTTTCTTTTGCTGTGTTTGCTGTGTTTGCAGTTAGCAGTAGCAAATACTGTTTCCTCCAGGTTTCTGAAGGCTAGGACAATTTATCCAAATGGTCTCAACTTGAATCTGAATTCAGGCTTTGTTGCTCTTTAGATAGAAAAATCTGGATAACTTCTTATCTTAATCTTCGTGGTCTGTCTTGTTTTGTGGCTGTGGCAACAAAGTTTATTTGTGGCAAATAAACTTGCATTTATTTGCAAGTTTGCTCTGTTTTTATAACGTGGATGAAATGTTAACAATTTGTGCCCTACATCTTTTGAGGAGGTTTGTCAAGGTGAAACGTGGGAGAAACATGCAGTCACTGAAAAGGTACAATCTTGTTTCCCTGGTCCTGCCAAATGTGATAACTTTTTTCCTCCCTTTGCTCAAATGTACTAGCTTAATCACCTCCTCAGTGTCAGCAGTTGTATAAGTTGTAATTGCACTTGGAGAGTCTGGACATGCATGTAATGGTTTTGATAAGTTTTGTTGAACATGATTAAGCCTGAGGATTAGTTTAAGTGATTTGGTGCAAAGAAGTCTTACCTTTAAGCAAGTAGAACAGCTAGTTTTGTTCTAAGACAGTTATGTAAGTAAAGGGAAGCAAATGCTAAATAGAGAGGAACATGTATTTGAAGGAGGATATGCTAAGGGATAAATACAATTGGGAGCAAATGAAGTAGAGCGGAAAAAAGCTTTGGATTAGGGCACAGAATCTGAGCAGTCTGTGATTCTACCAAAAATCACAGATCTCCCACCCTGCAGCCCAAGGGGGTTCCCTTCATCCCCTTGCTCCTAGGCTATGTTAGTGATTGTCTGGTGGGAGAAGCAGACTGGGGTTTTGGGGAAGTGCCTCCTGCCTGGCACTGCCACCGCAACCTGGTGGCATGGCCAGAGTTGAGCGACTTGGGCATGTCCCTGCATGTCCTTCTGTCTCACTGTCCCCATGTGTGAGATGCCACACAAGTTTCCTCTGAATGATTGTTCCTCTGAAGGACCTGTTATGGGAAAGCACATGATAACTTCCAAGGGCTTTTATTTTGACTGGTAGTATTTCATTAAACAACAATTTCCTACCACACGGTCATTCAAGAAATGTATTCCATTGTGTAAAACACCAAATAGTTCATGTCTGGTAGTATATTCCATGCAGAGAAGGCAGTGTAAAAACACAGGCACTGAATAAGTAGCTGGATATTCTTCCTTAGAAAGTACTTTGGGGATTGCTTTTCTAGTAAACTACCTGCAATTGCCTATTCAGTACAAAGCTATTCCAAATCCAAGAGCTCAGGTGAAGGCTTTAGGGTTTTTTTTCCACCCTGCTATCACCCCCAAGAAATGATAAATCCCATAAGTCAGACTTCTTTTATTGCAAGGTAAGGAGACATTTTAAATGTTATCAAATTTGAGGAAAGAAGGAAAAACTGAAACCACTTGGTCTATTATTTCTGAGTGCTGCTGCTCCCTGGAGAACTGTTGTTTTTTTTAGTATAGGAAAGTCCTGTGGCAGATCTCCTTTAGTCAGTGTAGTGAAAGGGGACAGACAGCAGGACAGCTGCAAGAAATCCCCAGTAACAAAATTTGGGAGGAGTGATAAATCTGGGAGGAGTGATAAAAGAACCCTAGGTCTGTTGAAATCCCTTCAAGCCTGTGTAAGTGTAGGAGAGAAGCAGGGCTGTTTCTTTTGCACCCTCTGTACCTCCCATACTTGCTGTGCTGCTTAATTTGCAAAGCTTGCTAAGCCAGTTCTCACTGCTCTGAATGCCTCCGGGGTGGCATGAACAAAGGCTGCCTGACTATCCCTGTAACTGAGGCTGCAGGAGACTCATCCTCCTTTGCCTCAAGATTGGGCATGCAGAAACCTTTACGTGGCAAATAGCTCTTGCTTCCTCCAGCACCTGGGCTGCTTTGCTCCCTTCTGAGCTTGGTTTGTGAGGATGGCTCCTCGCTAGGAGCATCTGCTAGATGTCGTTGGTAGAAATGCAGGAATCCGGAGCCATCTGCTGAGTGGGCTCCCTAGGATTCGGGTGGTGCAATACAAAAACTTGGGTTTTTTAACCTGCATCTCTTAAAAATAGAAGTGTGGAGCACATCTAACCAGTAGTACTTAACTCTGGCAATCAGAAGCCCATTAATGGCCATTAATAAATCATCTTGTATACTTCTGTTCATGGTTACTGTGGTAATACCCAGAACCAGGTGATAACAGATTCTCTTTATACAAAATAGTATTTAAAAAGATATAATCTTTTGTTTGTCTGTAGTTTCATCAGATAGAAGAGGAAAGAGCAGCATTTGTGACCATGCTTGTAGTTTGTGACTCATGTCATCTTCCAGGTCTTGAGATAAGCTACATGAATGGTTGTCTATTTTTTTTCCCTTCAGTTGGGAGAGGGGTTGAGACCCAGAGACATGGAAGAGACATTGTGAGGGAAGTAGAAGGTTTAAAGGACAGTGGCATTGGGTGAAGCTGCAGAGAAGAATCTGAGAAAATGTGATGGAAATCTCCCCCGTCCATGTAGATGAGCCTGATGGGGATTGATTTCCCCCTTCCCCTGCACCACAGTTGAGCATTGAGACTTGTTCCCTGTCCTGTCTCCCTTCGGTGCATATCTTTGTCCTTTGCTTCACTGAACACTATATCAAGCACAGTGTTTATTTTGCACAGTAGTTTTAGCAGCCATGCCCAAATCCTAACACTCCTTTAAATATGAACTTAGATTTCAAAAAGGAAATGTCAAACTGTCTGCTTAACAGTGAAGCTGGTGTGTGTGTGTGTGTGTGTGTGTGTGTGTGTGTGTGTGTGTGGAGAGAGAGTTCCCTGCCCTAGCAGCTTCTGAACCCACTGTCAACCTTTGCAGAGGAAAGGAGGAGATAAGGAAGTAGTTGGTTTTGGAACTACTTACTCAGGAGGGCAGTAATGAGAATATTAAGGTGTCTAGGGAGGGGAGGAAAAGGGCTAACACCCTGGAATGCTTGGAAGGCAGGCAGCACTAGTTTGTTTTTAACAATAATAAGTCATTTCAACTTTCAATGTTCTTGTGAGATTAAGCATCACTCTCCTTCCTCTTGTTCTCCAAATCAGTCTCAGAACTACTGGGGGAAGTGGGCTGATATCTTTCCTTCGCATGGAGGAGAATTCATGAATTCAGTTGAACTTTTGTTTCCAGTGTGACTTCAGGCTTAAGCATTACCTTGTTCTGAGGCAATAAATCTCTTTGTAGGATTGGCTTTGTCATCTACTATCACAAACAGTAGGAAAATCTTGTTTCACAGCAGAATTCACCCCTCCCCCCAACTCGGTATTGAGTATAATGGTATGATAAGCTCACTTATTGTTTGTCTTTTTTGGGCAGAACTAGTTCTTCTGTTGCCTGTCTTTCATCCAGGCACATGACAAATCAAAGTGTGCTCAGCTCTAAGTGAAGGAAGCCGCTCTTTTAAGAGGAACCTTAAAATCTTGGACACAGCAACAAATTAGAGGAGCTGAGACTTGTGGTCTGTTAAAGTGTTTCTAATGTAGTGGAAATCAAAATGAGCAAACTAGTCCCTTGGACTCACTTGGCTATCCCTACTCCCTGTATTGCCAGGCCAGGAGAGGTCTCCCTGTGTAGGAAATTCTTGCGGTTTTGTTCTGGTCTGGACAAACTGTTGACAAAGTCTGGCTCTGCTTTGTTTCACTTTGTTCTGTCCTTGTCCCTTTACCCCTCAAGGAGGGGATGGGGTAAGGCCTTTTAAAAAAACATTTATATAAATGATGGAACAGATTTGCAGGTATTTCTGATTATGTAATGCCAAATTGCTGGATGTGATGGGAAGAGAAAGGCACTGTAGTCAACTCATTAAAAAAAAATGGGGGAAAAAAAGATGATACGTGCTTCTTAAACATGACTTATGTGGCCTGTCTTTTTAAGAACATTTCCTGCTCTTTCATCCTCACTTTCCCAAAACACTCTGGGGAAGGATGCGGGCTCTGGGGTTCTGCCTCGGCCACAGCAGTACCATCTTGCCCAACTGTCGCAATGCTTCCATGTAACAGAGGCTACACCCTGAGTGTTTAGCAAATAACTTAGATCTGGGGAATGCGTCACTTATTTTCTAAGTAACCTCCAAAGTGCAACAAATCTTGTTTTACTGCTTTGACAAAATTCACAAGGTATTAGTTGCACTTTGAGATTCTTTTGTGTAGCAAATACTTGCTACATCCTCTGAAATTCGTTGTTGGTGGCTACTGCCTCTCCTTTTCTGAATCTTCCCATAAAGACTGGGCATGACATAAATTACAGAGGATAAACTCCAGTTCCTGTTCATGCAGGAGTGCCTCTGTCTTGCAGTGTACAGAGTGCATGACTGTGTGGTAGAAACGCCCTTGTCAGGGGTTGTGTCTGCTGTCCCAGGCCCTATGCGGAGTGACCTCCTGCTCCCGCAGGTGGCAGCAGTTAGAGGCAATCGGCCCCTGGCCCAGCTCCCACTTCTCAGCAGAACAGATCACTTGCTTCCCAGGAAGCTGACTTACCATCAAGGATAACAGGAAAGCTTGTGGCTGTCTAGCAAGAAGCTGATTTAAAGTCTGTTCAATGATGATGGACTTAACTCCCACATAAAGATTTAAATCTTGACAAGAGCAGCCCAGCACTGCCATACGGAGCCTCTCACATTGAAGATATGGGGAATGTTATTTTAACGCTAATATCTGAACCGTACAGTAAGTGATTGTGATGAACTAATTTTCTGTATTTGCTAGTTTTTTTTGCCTTGTGTGCTGAGGAAAAAGAAAATAACTTCTTCTGTTTTGTAGATCACAGGTTTTCAGATCCAGAAAGAGTGAATTACAAATTTGAAAGTGGACCCTGGTAAGTATTTTCCTGCCCCCTTTATGACACTGTTTAGCAAAGGTATAGTCTTCTGTACTCGTAAGGTGCAAACTTTATCTTGATGCTGTTGTGGGAATATGTTGTGGCAGTTCTTGGTTGGCTCATAAGTGTTTATAGTGGGTGCTAAGCATGCTGCACTGTTGGAACTGAAGTGTTTTGCAGAAGTAGCCCTATTGGTGTTAACTTTGAAACAAATTGCAGAAGTGTAGCCTATGGTATATTCAGGAACTATTATTTTAAAGAATAAAAACAATTCCCTAAAGCTACTGTGCCAAACTAAAATCCTACCAGTAAGTTGCAAAAATTATGATGATTGTGTTCTTCTCAAACATGCTTTAAGTAAAGAATATATAAAGCTTTGTATACTCTTGATAGCTGTTTTTAAAATGTAATCACGGTCCTCCATCTTCAAGCAGATTTTTCTCAGTGGGATTGTTGGGTACTTCCTCCACAGTACGATGAGTGACTAGTTTAAACTGATCTTATTTAGATTCCTGTCTTGCATAAATATTTGCTTCCTTCAGATTAATTCATTATGATGATACTGGTACTTCTGAGGATAGTCAAGAAAAGAAAGCAACAATATTGGCAGGAAAATATCTGGATGTTGAGGAGGCTCTTCTAGTAATGTTCTAAGCTTTTCCCTTTCTCCAGTGAAATCCTGGGCTGAGGTAGAACGTTCCTATCTCACTTGTGAGAGTGAAAAGTGAAAGTTGCTCTTTTATTTGAACTGCTTCTGTACAGGCACATCACTAGGAAAGGTAATGGTCTCTTCCAATCCTCAGCCTCTGGTCTGTATTTTATGACAAAATATAGAGTAAGAGACCTCTTTGACTGCTGATGCATAGCACTTCAACTGCTTAATCAAACTGAAGTCTGTTCTGTGCAACTTCCTGTTCTTACAGTAGTCAGACGAGCAGCCTTGGTAGCCCTGAGTGTTTTGTTTTACACTGTTTTTAACAGCAAGAGAGAGACTCTTACTGTAAGACAACAAAGACTAAGGTAATGACCCATTAAAACTGGTTTTCTGTGGCTGAGCTATTTCCTTGCTAAGCAGCCAGTGTAGCCTGTAGCTATAATAATATCTAGTAGCACAGAGATGGCCTAAATAAGAAGTTAAGGCACAGCTCTTTAGGCAGGAGTCTTCTGTGATGGGTACTTTTGACTGTAATAGAGTGTAAAAAAGGTGGTAAGAAAACCAAACTTCAGATATGACTACAACTAACTGCTCTGCTTCAAATTCCATTTGTCTAAAATCATAAGAGCAGTTGTGTAATTTGAATCAGCTATCTCTGTTTAGACAGCAGAGAAGCCCCAAATACTGCTATTTGTTGGAAATGGAGAGCTCATGACAGCTCCTAGCCTTCCAGCCTTGCCCAGCAGCCCTGGAGCATGGACATAAGCGTAGCCGGAGTAGAGATGACAAACAGTGCTCTGTGTGTGGCAGACACTGGGGACTGTTTTTCCTGCATTATTTCCTTTTTCTTTCTGTGTCTGCAGCAGCAAGATGGAACTTGTGGACGATAATGCTGTAATACGAGCAAGAGGATTACCCTGGCAGTCATCTGACCAGGACATAGCAAGATTCTTCAAAGGCCTAAATATTGCCAAGTTAGTGGCTAAGGGTTTATCCCTGTCTCTGCAGTGTTTTGTCTGCTTCAATCAGTCTTATTCTTGTTTGGCTTCAATCCTCTAGGGGAGGTGCTGCACTCTGTCTCAATGCCCAGGGTAGGAGGAACGGGGAGGCTCTCGTGAGGTTTGTAAGTGAAGAGCATAGAGACCTAGCGCTGCAAAGACACAAGCATCACATGGGGAGTCGATACATTGAGGTGTGTAATACTGGCTTTGAAGTCCTTTCCTTGGCAGGGTGCAAGTAGCATGTCAATCACATGTTCTTTTCTTCTGCATTAGGTGTACAAGGCAACAGGTGAAGACTTCCTTAAAATCGCAGGAGGTAATTTCTAGGCTGTGGAAAGGGAGGGCTTGTTTCATCAGCAGCTGTAACTCGTGCTTGTAATCTGCTCTTGCTGATGTGGTCTTTCTCTTCCTTTCTGCGGACAAGTAGGTGGTTGGCATGTTTATTATGTACTCTGCTCACAGTCCAAGCTGTTTTATGATTTATGTGCCTCTTTTCCACACCTCTGCTGTTTCTGTGCAGTCTGTCAAATAGGATTTGATTAGACAAGGTGATTCTGATATGAATGTAATCTGCCAGGTCATCTTCCTAACTGACAGAACTTAAATGTTATTGATTACTGAAAAAGAGAGTAGTCTCTCAAAACAGTGACTGCTGTTGCTGTGGAGATTTGCATGTAAACAGATTTTACAGTGTGAGTGATAAGGGTTTTATGGAATTTGATTTTTTCCTCAAGTCAAACACTTCCTTCCATCTCAAACTAAAGTGGGAATTCAAAGAGAATATTTGCTTAAGGAGAATATTTCCAAACCTTGACTTGAAAGGCTGAAAAACTTGTCCTACAAACACTCCCATAGTCTTTCTTTAATGACTAACATACAGAGTTTGTAGTAGGATTCATTGAACTGTTATGTATCTACAACCATATTTTATGGTTCCCACAACAAGTCTGTCAGGAACCAACAAAGATCTCAAGTAGCTACCTGGATGCTGAAGGGTCAGGTTTTGGGAGATGTCAAATGTTTAGTTAACTGATAGGATTTAGAATAGCTGTGCTGTTGGAAGTAAAGACATTGCACGCTAATCTAGGAAAAATAGCACGTCTGGCACAACTAAACTCTTAGATTGGTGAAGTTCTACAAAGCTGAGAGATCTGTAAGTGAAAGGACTATACTAAGGTATGAACTTGGTTACCAGCTGGCTTTGGATAGAGTAGTATAAATGTAAAAGCATGAGTGATTTCCTAGAGATGCTGAAAGCACAACTGACACACTGAAGGGTGGTAGTTTCATTGGAATGGGTTGAAATTCCTGAGCCACCTTTGTCTCCCACTCTGTGCTCTTTCTGAGCCCAGTGGTCCAAGTAGTTGATTACTGAACACTGCGGTTTCAGAGCAGGCTGGGGGCTTTCCAAAGTTGGAGAGCAGAGCAGCCTGGCAGCATGGCTAGTGCTCACGCAAAAGAACCCTAGACTGCTTTCCCTGGGCTCTGAGCGCTGTAAGTACTCGCTCCTTTCCCTTTGGAGAGGGATGAATCCCTTTCAGAAGCTAATGGAGCGGCAGTGCTGGACTTTCATGGGAAATGTTCTAGGATGCAATATTTCTAGCTCGTCAGCCTGGGACATCTTTGCCTGCCTCTGGAGGCAGATGTTGCTCGACTTGCTCCGAAGCCGCATGGGGGAGGAGGCGGCAGCCATGCCAGACTCGTCCATGGTTCCGTGCAGCTGCCCGAACCGGGGCATTTCTGTGCTTCTTGTATTAAAGGCACTTCCAACGAGGTTGCCCAGTTCCTGTCCAAAGAAAACCAAGTGATTGTGAGGATGCGAGGCCTTCCCTTCAACGTAACCACAGAAGAAGTACTGTCCTTCTTCGGCCAGCACTGCCCTGTGACGGGTGGGAAGGAGGGAGTCCTGTTCGTCACATACCCTGACAGCAGGCCCACGGGGGATGCCTTTGTGCTCTTTGCTTGCGAGGAGTATGCACAGAATGCCCTGAAAAAGCATAAGGACTTGCTGGGGAAGCGGTATATTGAGCTCTTCAGGAGCACTGCAGCAGAAGTTCAGCAGGTGAGTATAAAGCTTGCAAGTACTCGTAAAGCTTGTAATCCCAACTCTTAAATTAGCATACAATATCTTAGGCAAATGCTGCTTGGCTGTGACTAAGGAGCTTCCCCTTCCTTCCCCCACAGCCTTCTTTGGCTGCTCTTGCTGGAAAGAGCACTGTCTAGTTTCCATAAGGGTTTGATCTTCCTAAATGAAGGATCTTGCTGTGTATGACTCTTCTCCATAAGCTAAGCCCTTGTTTTTGTCTTCTGATAGCCCTGTGAGCAGCAGTTTAATAGAAGCCTTAAGTGCACTAGAGATCCTGGCTCTAAGCCCCCTGATGGCTTAGGTCTCTTCAGGAGGCATACTAGTGACAAATCTTGATAGACAAGACTTATTTTTAGTCACTGGGATAGAAAAATAAAGCCTTTTGATCTAGGTAGCCTCTTCAGAGTGATATATTTGAAGGTTCTCAAGAATTG
This sequence comes from Eudromia elegans, assembly GCA_003342815.1. Classification (NCBI taxonomy): domain Eukaryota; kingdom Metazoa; phylum Chordata; class Aves; order Tinamiformes; family Tinamidae; genus Eudromia; species Eudromia elegans. Next base: position 4,896,209 of record PTEX01000003.1, on the reverse strand, counting down.
CCTGTGAGCACAGGCCTCGGCTGACTTGTGCCAACACTACCTGCCCAGCCGTGGGTGGTGGGGCCTTGTGAAACTGCTGCCTCTTGCACAAATGTGGCTCGACATGGTGTTAATTGCAGTTCCCATGTCAGGGAAAAGAAGTGAAGCTGAGAGGAGTGTTTGTCTCCCAGGATGTGCAGATCTTGTCCTAGGTTGAAGTCAGTAGCCTACTTCTAAACGCATGCTGTAGGTTTTGCCCGTGGTGTGAACCATAGCCTGCCAGAAGCCACTTCACTATCCAGGCAATGGAGCAGCTCTGGGGTGTTCCCTCCACCCCACAAATACAGAGATTTTCAGGGCCTGGCTCAGTGCTCTGCAGGTGGCACTAATGGTGCCAAACAACTGCAGCTCTCCCTTCTACACAGCTTTGCTCAAGTGCGGTAAGGCACTGCTTTGTATTCTGTTTAGGGAAAGCCCTCTGAAACCTGTTTAAATGTAAAGTGATGCTACTCTTACTCAGAGGCAGTTAAAGATGGCTAAATATTTGAAGTGATTGAATATTCAACCAGCTCTTGAGAAGGCAAGTCTAGTGTTTGGGGGGTTTTTGGCTTTTTGTTTTTGTTGTTAGTAGAGGAAATCTCAAAGTGTATTATTCTTCTTTCAAATGCTGTGACCCAGCAGATGGTGCTACCTGATGGACTGTGGTATCCCAAGTCAATGCTGAAAGCGAAATTAGCTTCCATTTGCTAATGTCCTATAGCAAAGCTTAGGAGAAGAGATGCTTTGGGTAACAGTGTTTATAGCCATTGTTTATTCAGCTAGCCACAGGGAGGGAAGATCTCCCATGCCCCTTTGGCAGATTGAGCAGCTTTCAGACACTTTTCCAGTAAAGATGCCATGTATGTACAAGTTTCATGGTGTAAGAGGTCTTCTAAAATTTTCCTAATAGTCCCAATAAATGCTCCAGATGAAAAAGATGTTTCAGGCAAAAGTGATCCAAAGAGGTATAAAACAATAGGAGCTAAGTGCAAGTGCAGAACCAGCTTTTCAGTTTCTTTAAAATACTGCCCAGAGTGAAAAGAGGGCAGTGGGGTTTGTTCTGAACTGCAGACTGACCAGGGGGGTTCTGTTTTCCGGTCTTGCCCAGGTGCTGAACAGATATTCCTCCACACCCCTCATTCCCCTCCCGACGCCGCCCATCCTCCCAGTGCTCCCACAGCAGTTCGTGCCTCCCACCAGCGTCAGAGACTGCATTCGCCTGCGTGGGCTTCCCTACACTGCCACTATTGAGGACATTTTGGAGTTCCTAGGAGAGTTTTCAACAGACATCCGGACCCATGGAGTTCACATGGTACTAAATCACCAGGTTGGTAGATGCAACAGAAGTGCAAGCTCTGGCTGCCCTGTACCCCTTGCCCGTGTGTGTGAACACAGTGCAGAAGGTGATATCCTCACTAGCAGAAGGGCACCTTTCACACTGACACCTGGAGCCATTCAGCTCTGCTCCAAGAGAGTAGCAGCAACAGATGCTGTAGCGTGTCTGAACCCTGCTCACAGCTGCTGCATCTGCACCCTGGTGCTGTTTGCTCCGGAGGTGCCTGTGCCTGAAGCTGAGCTGCCACCCCAGGGTGTGTGGCTGCCCGGGTGGGCATGTGGCAGCCTGTGTTCCCCATGCCAAGCTGTGCTCCCACAGCAGCAGCGTTGTAGGAGGTCTGAGCTCAGCCGTGCTCAGCAGTGTGCAGAATCCCTCCTCACCCACAACACTGCCTTCCACAGAAGCGTAGCCAGTGGCAGCCTGCAGAGGAGCGTGTCTGCTTGCTCCTGCCTTGCTGAACCTGCTTCAGGGGGCTTTGAGGACACCTGTGGTTGCATCCTCCTAGAGACCAAAGGATTTCCTGTGGTGCATGTGAGCAGAGGAAGCTCTGGCTCTTCTGAACTGCCTGGTTGATTTGTCTTAACGTTTAAATGCTCACGGTTAAGCACCAAAATTAACAGCTCATTGACTTGTAGAGGTAGTCACATCTCTGCCATTGTTTCCTGGAAACTATCTAAATAACTTTCCATAGAAACTAAGCCACATGTTGTGACCTCCTCCTCTATCTGCATAGCCTTGGGACTTTAGGGGGAGGTGAAGACAAGGAGGAGAAGGCAGCTCCTCTAACTCTACAGAGTTACCCTGAGTAGTTGCACTGAAAACTGCTATGGGTTGAAAGTGGCTTTTCTAGAGTGGGTTGGTTTTTTTTGAGTAACATGTTTCTTAAGGGGGAAAATGCTTCATTGTCCTGGAGTAAAGCTTCTGTGGGAGGGGAGAAGGGACTGTAGTTGTAATACTCTCCTAAGATTCCTGGGTCTGTGAGGACTTGACTTAGTCATGGATAAGGCTGGAGAAGTCTTGTAAAGAATGTACACAGCTGGGAAGAGACCAATATAAAAATGCTAAAGCACAAAAGGGTGGCTTACAGTAGTATCAGCTCTTGCCAGCAGCAGTGGAGTAATTTGGAGGAAGAAGTGGGTGTGAATGCATAGCCTTTTGGGTCAGGTGGATGGACACCTGTAAGCAAGGGTGTGGGATTTTTTGTGTGTTTTGAGAGGGGGAGGATAATCTTTCTGAATAACCTGCCTACTCCTATCGTTCCTGGCATCAGTTCCTCTAGTTCTGAACAAGTGTGTAAAGGATGGCAATCTAGCTGTTCCTGCCTCAGATTAGCAGAAATGGCTCAGAACTTAGCTTAGAGCTGGCTTCACATTTCTGCCTGTATTTTTGGCTACCTCAAGCCAAATGGCTGTGTGGCTATAGTGGGGTGTGTAATGGGAAGAATCATTTACTTATAGCTGTCTGTAAGTCTGTATTTTTCCCACAAACATGTACCAAGCCCACCTGCTTTATTGGCCTCAGGCTAGTGCCTTTCTAAAATATTCTAGCACATGGAGGGCTTAAATTACTTCATGTTGGCAATTGAAGCTGTATTTACCTTTTGAATTTTAAAAATCACTGATAACTAGGTGTAGATCAGATACTCTAATTGCTTATTTTTAACAAGTTGATTGGTTGAGAGTCAGCACTTCCCAAGGGCACTTTACTGCCTCTAAAGGCAAAACATGCACATGGTAACAATGGAATAAACATGGTTCAAGTTGCAAGAAAGCTCAACTTGTTTCTTTTTATTTATGATTTCAAAAAAGTTAACACAGGCTGTAAAAATGTCCATATGATGTAGTGGGCAGACTAGGATTCCCTAGCAATAGTAGGAAACTGAGGCACGTTTAAAACAAGAGGCACAACAGGCAGTCTGAGGATGACTGAGCTTGGTTTTGGAGAACAACAAAAAAATAATGATAAAGTATGAATATAAAGACTGCTTCTAACTGCTTGAGGCTTTCTTATGCTGGTGCTTTATGGGAGCTCTAGGAACATCTGTCTGCTTTGTCTGCAGGGACGTCCGTCGGGAGATGCTTTTATTCAGATGAAATCTGCAGACCGAGCTTTTCTGGCTGCACAGAAGTGTCATAAGAAGACTATGAAGGACAGATATGTTGAAGTCTTTCAGTGTTCTGCTGAGGAGATGAACTTTGTGTTAATGGGGGGCACTTTAAATCGAAATGGCTTGTCCCCACCACCATGTAAGTTACCATGTAAGTTTGGCATGGGTCTTGCCAATACGCTGTGTGCGGGTAGGTGTTGGAGCTGCTTTCTTGACTCTGATTCTGGTTCTTGGAAGAGAGTATCAAATGGGGGTGATAAAATAAGACCTTTTCATCTTAAATCATCGGCGCTTGCGATCGTTATTCTTCCCTTTGGTTGTGGATTGTTACGAATGAGCTATTTTCAAATTACTCTTGCTTTCCCACCAACAAACTTCCCCTTGCCTCCTTCAAACTTGGCTCTGCTAGGGTGAGCCATGTTTCAGAAAAATAATTTGACTGCCTAGGGCTTAAATAACACTTTCTCATTTAAACTGATTTGTATTTATATCATTGTGAACAGCTTTTTCCCTTTCATATCCAAAACTTAGTTTATGAAGCCATTGATAATGCCCTCCTCTGGGACTTGAACACAAATATTCTATCTTGAAAACTGTCACTAACCAAACTCCTCTATAGCTTTTTGTTTATACAGAATAGAGGCTGCCTGTGTAGAAGTAAAATGCACATAGCTCTGGCATGGGAAAGCTGCAGAAATTTTTGTGTAAACTTAAGCTCCTCAGAGCTTCTATAATGAACAGGGTGTCTGGACAAATACTTGGAGGAGGAAACAGCTTTAAGAATTTAAGGGCTTATTTATTAGGCATGCACACAATATAAATCTCAGCCTATGGGAAAAATAATCCTTTGCTTCTAAGGTCACAGGTGGCAGGGTAGCCAAGGTAGGGGACTGCGCTCACTCTCTCTGCATGTGTGGGGGTTTTCCTTTAAGAAATTGAATGTTCTCTAAACTGTAGTCAGATTGATGGCAGAGCCCTGGAACAGGCTGCCCAGAGAGGTTGTGGAGTCTCCTTCTCTGGAGATCTTCAAACCCTGCCTGGACACAATCCTGTGCTCTGCGTGACCCTTTGTGTGCAGGCGTGTTGGACTAGATGATCTCTAAAAGTCCCTTCCAACCTTAGGGATTCTATGATGGGCAAATCTGACAGCAAACTTGCTGGAAGTGGTTGCTCTTGGGCAGCGAGAGCAGACTTCAGCTAATCCTTTGGACATGAGCTCTGCAGTTGACTAGTACTTTTTGCAGTGCAGGCAGAGGTGTATTGTGAAGGTCTGTATGTGACAGCTGTTCTAGACAAGAAGAGAAGCTTCTCCAGACAGGTCCTGGAGCAGGTCCATGAGTGCAGTCTCATGGGAATCTCTTAAGCTGCACTGCTCTGTTTTCTAGCCGTAAATAGGGTATTCTTCAGAACACTCTTCTGTTGTGTCACTACTCCTTCCCACTAGTGATAGACCTGTTTGGGGAACCAAAACATGAGGACAAAAATCTATCTTCTGCAGCAAGGAATATTAAGTAGACTTGTGGAACTCTAAACTTTCTCTCCAAATACAGAATTCTCTACTAGAGATTCTTCTTAAATGGAGCCCTCATACAAAATCTGAGCCTAGATATGAGGAAAAAGGGTCTATTTCCAAAGTTCCCAGAGTGTGACGAGGCTTTTTTGTGTATTATTACTCTATGCTTTTGACTGTTTGACTTTGGGTGCTACAGTCAAGCAACATCAGTGGCCCAGAGACTTATTTTGTGGGATGAACAAAATTTGTGAAGGGTATTTACTGATTGCAGGATGACTCTGCTAATGAACACCACATATATGCTGGAATTTCAAAGGTCTTAATCTCTTTCCCATTTGTTCCCCTTTAGGCCTCTCGCCCCCTTCCTACTCCTTTCCCACTCCTGCTGCGGTTGTGCCCACAGAAGCTGCCTTGTACCAACCGTCCGTGCTGCTGAGCCCGCGAACACTGCAGCCCTCCACGGCCTACTACCCTGCTGGGGCCCAGCTCTTCATGAACTACACAGCCTACTACCCCAGGTAAAGCGGAGGAGAAACCAAGCAGGAGCAGAGAAAGCTTTTGCAGCAAATGCCTAAAGCTCATGAAAGAACATTGGCTGTTATCCTAAACACCTGGGCTACCACGAACAGCTTGTTCAATGTCCTCTTCAGGGAAGCAATTTCAGGATGTCTAGGGGTTTCCCAGGTTTTTGAGTATTCAGGTAGTAAGGTTTTTTTATTTTGTTTATGTTTACTTAGTTAAAGTAGGACTTTTCCCCCTAACTGTCTCCTGGATGTGTGCTAAAGTACCCTTGGTAGGAACTGGCACGTGCACTATTTCTTCCTGCATATGTAAAGAAATCCCTTGAAGGGGTTTATTATAATAATTTCTGCCAAAATTCTGCGTTTTTTTCTGTAATAAAGTGTCTCAACTTTTACAATGAAAATTCAGTTCATGTTCAATATGCTTCAATGTGATATTATCATAAATATGTCCAGAGTTATTCTCAGCCTCCCCCTTATGAAGGAGCTCTTGGGCATGTTAGCTGTTTCCTGCAGGGTAAAAACTCTTGATGCCACTTCCTCCCTGCAGTCCTGAGGCCTTGGAAAGAGGTAGACTCCTTATTGGCCATAAACTACTTCCCTTCTGGAATTCTTTAGCAAGCTCTCTGACAGAAGTTCTCCAGCAGGTTCCTGTGGTTGCTTTTATGGTGACAGAGAGGGTTAGATAGCTACTTCTCATGAAGTTGTTGAGGAGGATGGACTCTGTAGTACCTGTGAAATAACCAAGGTTTTCTTCTTTAATTAAGAGTATATTTGAGCTGCTTATCCTTTTCTTTTTTCCACTAGCATGTAAGTTTTCTTTGCTCTGAGAACTTTTAGAATGCCTTCATGACTGTCATAAGGTTATGATAACATGTTATCAACTTGACCTCTCATGTAAACTCATGAAAAATAAAGTCCCAAGCTTGCACTGGCAGTATAAAGCAGGTTTCTTGATACTTGTGTGTCATCAGAACACAGTAACCTCAATTCTAATCCAAAGTCAGGAGTAGTTTGTAGTGAGTTTGAGATATTGCCCTGCTTGATGGTCCTGACAGACTAAGAGCGCTTCAGAAACACCTCACTGAACACGATCTCCCAGGAGTCCTCTTACTAGTGGTTTGGGGTGTGGACATACTGTTAGACTGAGCAATTTTAAGTCAGAACACTCTTCATTTTTAATCTATTCTTAGGAAGCAATTTTGCATGCTTACTATGGCAGTATACTTTTTTAAAATAAAAATAGTAGAATTTCCAGAGTAAACTTGGCTTCCATTTTATGATATCAGTTTGTTATTTAGATGTTGCTTTTTCATTTGGAGCACACTTGATTTACAGATCACTTATGTACAACTAATAGCAGTGATGATTCTTTGAAGCTGATGTATTTTAGAGAAGTGCAAGACTTAATCTCACTTCTAATGCAAGCTTCCATACTTTGTAAAGAATGTAATAAGTAAATGTAATAAGTAATTGAGTTCTTTTTACATAACAGTGAGAACTTTCTTAAAAGTTTTAGAGTTAAATTTCATAACCAGAAAAAGTGTACAGCAGAAAAGGATGGGTGTATCCTCTGTATGAAGTCACGCATTTAAATGCATGTACATGGAAAAGCAATACAGAGCTGGTGGCTAATGATCAGACAATGGTTCATAAATCTAACAAATGAATATTTATGGAAATAAGGAAAGCCTCTTTGACCTGCTGCCAAAAGGTGTTTTGCAAGGTCAAGCTGCTTTATAATAGCTAGTTCTGTTTTCCACAGTTATCAACCTAGATAGGGAGCAGGGGGTGAAAAATGGCTTTGGTTTTCTTCTATCCTTTTAGGAAATGCCTGAAACTCTTGGACTCTTCTTAATATTGTTCTAGCTTTGGCAATGAAACCTGACAAAGAAAAGGCTGCCTTCTGTACTATGAAGATGGCTTTAGTAAGTAAGCTACTAAGGAAGAATAAGGAGGGAAAGCAAGTGATTTGGGATCTGTCAGTTTTTGATGTCTCCATTCAGCTTGCAATTATATTTGGCTTAAAGAAGGCAAAAAGGACTCGGAGAAAGGAATTTCTTTATCTAATCCTGGATAGACAGATGTACTAGTTTCCGCATATGTTTATTCTGAAAGTAAAGAGTAACTGTATTCTAGACAACCGTTAGCATATGCTGTGATAACACTGCTCTACAGATACTTGATAACTGCTGTTGCAGGCTTGTAGCTTTAGAATAGTAAGTTGAGACCTCTGTTTGGTTGGGGTGTCGTTTTGATCAGTTTTAAAGAGTGCCTTGAAAACATCAAAAATGATATCAAAGTACTTGATGATAGCTCAGCTGGAGAGGAGATCAACAACAAAGTTTTAGGCTGAAAAAGTTGTTCTTCTGTGGGTAGTGTGTTGGTGTAGGTTGTTCAGTGGGCAGTATGTTGCTAAACACACAGTAGAAGTCAAAAACTGAAATTTGTTCAAACTAGATAAATTTGGGGCCAGGAAATCCCATTGTAAGTTAGTGAATACACAAAACTGCATCTGGCTCAGGAAGTCCTTGAACTAAAAATAACTGTAATTTTTCTTATGTTCTGTGTCTTACGGTAAACATTTGCACTACTGAGGCAGCTGAGTAGGTAAATGTTTATTTCTCTGTCCTCATTGTCTTTAGAAATATGTTGGTAGTGCTAGTGAGCATGAGTCTGTTCCAAAGAGTATGTAGCTTTAGTCAGCTCTGCTCATCTGGTTGTGGCTGAGTTTGGATTGAGAGATCACTTCCCTCTCTGGAGTGGTTCATGTTAAAGTCTTTATATTTGGTAGTTCAAGGCATGAGTCTGACACTACCTGCATGAGGAAATCCAGGATGATCTGCTAGTGTCCTCATTGACTTGCTTCTACCTCCTCCTGCCATGGCTTTTGTATTGCTTTTTGTTGTCTATAAGCTAAATGACTTTATTTTAAAAAAGGCTATTTTTTTCTAGCCCTGATCATTGCTCAGATCCATATGAGAGCATAATTGACAGCCAGTTTAAACCAGCAAAACTAGGAAGCTGGAATAAGTGGGCTGGCTTAGGAGTGATATCATTCAGAGCTGCCACCAATGGGTTTATATGCACCTCTGCCCAGGATCACATGACAGAAATAGGTTAGGAAATGACCATATGTGTATTTAGCCTGGGAGATCTCACAGATCGAGAATAGCTGCAGCCAGACACAGCCTCTTCATCACAGCAGTGCTCTGGACCACAGCTCTCGCAGTTCTCACTTATTGAAGTCTGCTGGCTTGGACCGCATGAGACCACCTCTTTAGTGATTGGCTTTGCTGAGGATAGCAGCCTACTTGTGGCCTTTAATCACTGTCATGTAAATGGACAACCAAGAGGTTAAACATAGGAGTTTTCATTACCTACTTCTGCTCATAGTGGGTCACCCTCCATCATGGATTTGTCCCCCCTAAAAAAAAAAAACTATCTGCACACTCAGTCTTTGATATTCATAAAGTTGCAGAAATGTTTCTGTTGCTGGTAGCAGTGTTCAAGATCTACTTGACCAACCATTTTCTCCCACCCAAATGCCAAGGAAACTAATTGTTCTATTTAAAGATCCCAGTTCCTTCTGTTCACTTAACTGAATGTCAATCACTCTGCCTATTAGCTGTTCCTGCTGCCATTTACATATTTTTGCTGATTTCTAGTGAAATATTTGGATTAGTATGTGGGATTAATTGATGTTGCAAAACTGCAAGCTGCGTGAAGTGATTGATTTGAGGATAGAGGTTTTTTTCCTCCTGCTTATTTGCAGGAGCACAATCCAGTAGTGAGAAAGAAGATCCTTTGTGCCTCGAGGCTTGTCATCCACTTGCTCTCTGCTGTTCCCATGTACAGGCTAGCGAGGCTCACCTTGTTCAGGGTGCAAAGATGGTTGCTGGATGTTTCTCCTAGCCAGTAGCCTTGTCCTGGTGGCTGCTGAAGGCCCAGTGCTGTTTAGGACAGACCACTGCAGGCTCTGCACCCGTGGGTGCTCCTGGCTACCTGCCTCATGCCTGCTGCTGTTGTGTTACTGCCACCTCATGTGAGCAGAAGGCTGCACATTATACAGACGGGTTACAGGCGCACTGAGTCTGTGGCAGGTTATCTGGCTGCATGCAGGTGGCATTTGTTTCCAAGGAGCTTCCTGGGCTTCCAGGAGTGGAGCTGGTCCTATTCTGGAGTAAGGCCTCCTGCGGTGGTAACTTCCCTCAGGAAGAGGCCTATCCTGTTTGAGAAGATGGTCTGTCCTGTTTATCCGTGTTTAGACAGCAGACAGACAGGGATCTAAATGTTTCTATCTGATTAACAAATGACTTTATGAATTCATTCATACCTCTGGTATTTGCCAAGTTAATGGATTTTCCCCCCTCCCTATTTTAAAAGTGGAAACTCCTGTCTTTGTGGCACAAGTTTGTATGTATGTGCCTGCTGTCTGTGTCAGCCCAAAAGGCAGATGAAGATACCTCCTGTTCTTAGGACCTTGGGGTGAGCAGTCAAACTTCCTTGAGGTTTCATAAGGCTGATGTGATGGACAACTTCTGCCTCCGCTGAAGGTGGAGGAAACTGCTTTGTTTGTGGTTCAAACGTGGATTTTCTTTGGTTGGATGGTAGGCCCTTCAGAGTAAGGGTTGCTTGTGTTAGGCAGAAATGAGAAACGTGGCTGGAAGGGTGCAACCTGCCTCTCGTAAGGGTGATGTGCAGAGCTCACCACCGTGGTCCTGCCTGTGCACACCAGTGACAGGGCAATATGAACCGATCAAGAGTAGCTGTACAAATCCACCCTGGCTCTGCAGGTTAAAATATGCAAGTACTTGTTTCTGGGTTTCCTTTAACCAGGAGAAAGCAGACCAGAACAGCTATTCACCTTGTCCCCACGTGCACACTCTTTTTCTAATGCCCTTTTTTATAGTAGGGTGAAATGTTGTAGCTGCTGCTTGTCCATGTTGAAATGTGCTCCACTGCTGTTTTCCCCTGTGTGACTGTAGCCCCTCAGCTGTGGGGTAGTACAGAGACTACAGGCCTGTTCACACACTGCCCAGGTATATGAGAGCCAGATATCAGAGGGCCCTAGCCTGGCCTCTTGCAGAAGCTGCCACCTCTGCCCCCAACTTGGGGCTAGCAAACTGGCAAGTGCTTGTTGCGTCTGGGTGCGAAGGCAGCAGGTTTTACCTGTGTGACTTTGAGCTGCCTGACTCGAGCAAAAGCAGCCAAGGGCCCTGGTGGGAGCCCTGTGGAAAGGGAATGTTCCCTGCTCAGGCTTCCTTGGTGGTCCTCAGCACAGGAGGGAGCCCTGGGGGCCTGGAGCATGGGGCTGGGGTGATGAGAAGCACCCTGTGTGGGGACAGCCCCCTCTCCCCAGGTCACACAGGCTCAGGGCCCTTCAGCAAGGGTAGGGACACAGGAGTGCTGGAGCTGAACAGCACCTGCTGCCAAAGACTGTAACCTCGCAGCACAGGGAAGGCATGAGGCTTGCACAAGGGGTGTGTTGTGGTGTTGGTGGGCTCCCAAGTGCGGGATTTACCGTTTCTGAAATGTTTCTCTTGAATATGTGTGGCTCGGGCAGCATGAGAGAGGCTTGTGGCAGCTCTCCCAAGATCTCCTGTGACTGCCTAAGAATGGTCCCCAGCAAGGTCCTGTGTGTACCCAAGTGTTCAGCTGTTGGGAGGCTGATTATCCCAGTGTAGCTTCTGCTGTTGCGTTGCTCTTGTGCTGCTCCATCACCATGGCATCAACTGGCTAATTGTGCAGTCCGAGCTGATACTTGCCCGGAGCCTTGGTGAAGGCCAAGGTAGTGTAGCGCGCTGCCCCAGCTCTCCTGCCCCAGCCTGGCTCCTGACTGCTTCTGTCTCGACTTGTTTGTAGTATGCAGCAGAGGATGGACTTGTACACACAAGTGATGCGGCCAGCGCAGTGTCCAAAGAATGGATTTGCATTTAAAGGTCCCAGCAGTTAGACTTGCCTAGAGAAGGTAAGGAGAATGAACCCCAGGAGATGGGCTTGGGTGTATCAAGTGTTTGTTTCAGATACAAGCACTTTACTAGACATAATTTTATTCATTTGCCACCCTGGGAATGTGGCTGCTTTCTGCCATAGTCCAGAACGTCACTCTGAGTCCTTCATTTAAAGGATTTTGAGTGCTCTAGTTCTGTTATGGGCTGCTGCTCTCCATATTTCCCAGGGCTCCAAGTGCATGCTACCTCAGGATTTAATTTTGAGATTGAGATTTTTCCCAGAAAACTCTTTGGAGATTTCTTTGCGAGAAGTGAAGTGTGGAGATGATGTTACTCTGCTAGCAATGCCCTGCAGCCCTTAGAAGCAGGATTTAATGTTGATTAGGCAGAATGACCTACTCCCTGAGGTAACAACAGAAACTGTTTTCTAAACCTTGTGCTGAGGTAGAGTTCTAGCAACAAAGACTGGGTTTGTGTAACTGGCAGCTACTTTCTTGCTTTTGTAGGCTTCCTGCTCACACTGATTTAGCCTTTCAAGGTTGCTTTGCTTGATCCTCTGTATAGGAACAGTCAAAGGGTGAGGTCACCCAGAAAGCATTTGTGCAGAAAAAATGAGTTGAACTAAAGAGCAGTGTATTGGCATCTGCACTGTGTGCTTTATCGTGTGCAGTGCTTATAGATCAGGATTTGGAAGAATACATACAAAAACGCTTCTGTAGACTTAAATATTTAAAAATGTGTGGCCAAAAGAAAGGGGGTGATTTCTTTGCCTTTGCATATGAATAAACAGGAGGGCAACTTTTAGTAATTCCTCTTCTGTGAAATAAAGGCTGTTTAGCCCAGTGTGTAATCCCTTTCTGGGCAAAATCTTCACCTGCAGCATCTCTGTCACTTCTTATATAAGCTGCATTTCACTCACCAGGCCTCTTAAAGTAGGAAACAACCCCAGCTAGGCAAACAAGCTGCTTTTTCAGCTGGGTTGGTACAGCAAGACCCTATCCATACAGTAGACTGGTTGTATGGAGATGTTTTAGACCACGTTGGCATGAACTGGCTTAGGTCACCTCACGTTGCTGCCTGTTCCCACACTTGCGCTCTGCCAGCATGAATGTGGCTGGAAGAAGGGCCACCTTGGAGAGAAGGTTTATCTTAGGAAGTTTGCAACCACTGTAGTTTACTACATACCTGTGCTGGCTCAGAAATGGGAAGACAGAGGCCAAGCAGGCAGTGAGCGATGCTAATAGTATTGCTGTTTAGAAAGTAAAGGTGAACTATCACTGTAAACTAAGGGTTGTGTAATGTTGAATGAAGTCTGCCTTACTTTTGGTGAAATACTGCTTTCCCAAACAGAGAATGTCACCCAAATCCTACAATGTCATGTGAAAACTGAAACTTAGGATCCTTCAGTAAATATTTGATCTCTTGAAGATGAAAAACCGAGACTTGCTCTAACATGGGACTTGCAATAACCTCCTAACTCTGTATTTCATGCAGATTTCTCCAAACTTTCTGAAGTTTTGAACAAATGCAGCAAGTCTAGATGGAGATTTTGATTACATTCCCACTTTTACTACTGGTCATGCCAACTGTGCTGAACAAAAATCACCAGAGCTTTGGAAATCAGCAGATGGACATCTAACTTTTAATTTAAATGCACAATTCACAGACACCCAACCACTGTCACCAGCCCACTAAGCCCTTCACTGAGAGCACAGGTGATGAAATCACTCAAGGTCTTGAGGATTTCTTGTTGATCAAGTGTTAAGCTGCTCTGAACACAAAAATAACATACTCCAAATCTACTACTCTAACACTTTTTCTGAAATACCAAAAAGCTTTTTTACCTTACTTTTCACACTACTTGCCTTTTTAATAATGTATTTTAAGACCTCTTACTGTGCATTTGACATTTTTATAAAACATTATGGTCCTGTCTTGTACATACTTGTCTGATTGTTTGCGCAAAAGAATCTATTTCCCTTGATTATATCATTCTGCCCAGATGCCTTTTACACAGTACAGAATGGTTAGGAATGAAAAATGATTTACCTGGAGAAAAAAAAAAAGCAGTAACTTTGTAAAGTACAAGAATTGTAGGATGTTAAATACTTTTTTGCTGATTCTTGCCTTGTATGCTATCTCTGTGTACTCAAGTATTGACACTTTAAATGACCTGTGCCTAGACACTTATAAAGCTCTGATAATGCTGCATCCTGGAAATAACTGCACTTGCTTTCTGCTCCGCCCACCCTGCTCGGTGCTTCACGCTCTCCTCTCCAAGGCAGTATCTCTGCTCTGTCAGGCCAGGCACCCCCTCTCCTTGAGCAGGGGCTGCTGTTCAGCTCCTGGGCTCCCAGAGCTGTGATCTGCAGCAGGGTTTGCTGGTAGTTCAAGTGTGGCACCTGCCTGCTGTAAGAAGTAGGGTTTTCACTTCTACTGCTGCCCTTTGTAAAGAACATGATTAGGGTTTTCAGGCTAAAAGATTTAAGGGGGGCAGTGCCTCTGCCACATGGAAAACCAGTCTTGCTGACTAGGGCCTTACTGATCAATCTGGTTTTGAATTTGGCCCCAAGCAACTCCTGTCAAGTGTGTGTGTTATGGGATCTCTTGCCCTGGGGACTGTCCCTGCCGCCCACCACATTGGCAAATGTTGCTTAAACCCAGCAAGCTCCCCAGAACCTGCTTGGCAAGACGGCTTCTGCACTGCCTTCATCCCACACGGCCCTGTTTGTGCGGGATCCTGTCCCAAACCTCAACCCTGAGGCAACCAGGGGCTCAGGTGCGGGCACCCTGGGGGCTGTGGCCTCCCTTCCCAGCGGCCCTCCTCTGGGGAACTATGTTTGGGGCGTTCCCCCGAGAGGAAAACAACGGGGTGCTGCAGTGGGTCGGCCCCCGAAAGAACACGAATTTATCTAGCAAGTGCCTGCCCCACGAGGGAAGGCCCTGCCTTCGCCCCTGCTTGCATCTCCCAGGGTTGGGCCTTGTGGAGGCCCCTGTGCCCCAGAGCGGTTCCCCAGCCTCTGTCCAAGCACAAGTTGGGGACCTGTTTGGTGGCACTTGCTGCGGTTCTGGGAGGCTCCTGGGGATCCTGAACCCGAGTTCCTGCACAACGCTCTTTTCCCCCTATTCTCCCTCCTTTTCCCTATGTACCCCTTTTAACTCTCCTCGCCATAAAGTTAATAATCCAATTTATATTTTTTTGTAACAACCTTTATACTGTCGGTGTCTAATACAGCTGACATGATGTTCCTCTAAATCACGTAAACCTGTTTGGTAAACCTGAGTTACGCTGAGCAGGATTTTCTGCCGCTGCCTCAGATTAATAGGTGCAAAATATTTTAAAATGTTATTTCCAGCTTTTCTTTCTTGGGAGATGCTTCTGCCGTTGATGTGGGAGCCCGATGCTGGGTTAATAGTTATACCAGGGAAACATCCGTCTACATAAGACCCTTGGGAAATGATGGTGGCGAGGCGCTTGTTGGCAGCACAGGAGCGAGTTCAGGTGGGGAAGGGCTGGGAAGCAGCAGGGCAGAGAGCGATGGGAGAACCTCGCGCAACCGGCACGTGGGCGACGTGCACAAAACGCTGTTGAGGAAGAGCAGGGAAACCTCGCAGCACGCGGCAGCAACGGCCCCACCGAGGGACACGCTGGGAGCCTTTCAGGTCTTCTGAGCAGTGCTGGCAAAACGCGGGCGAAACGTCGTGTCCGAGAGCGGGAAAACTGCAGAGCGGTCCGGACCGACGGGAGAGCGACGGAAGGGACACGGGATGTCAAAACAGATCCCAAGGGAATGTGGAAGCTGTCAGCATTGGTTACCTTGGCAAAAGGGGGCCTGAGGGATGGGTTTGACCACAACTGTATAAAAACTGGGGCTACAGCGAGGAAAGGAGAAATTCTTCCCTTGGGGATAGGGTGAGGAGAGGTGGGTTGAACCGCAGCGAGGTGGTGAAGAGAGCGCCTGGAGCAAAGGCCCTGGGAGCAAGGGCAGCAGCACGTCCCCCTCCCCGCGTGGGAACAGGCCAGGGCCCATCCGCATCCTCAGTGCCTACGGTGACACCGCTTTCTGCATAGGACCCTGTCTGCAGGTGCTGTAGACTCAGATGCAAGGTGTGAACGTGCCACTCATCAGATGTGTAAATACTATGTAATATAAAGGTAATAACTGGAATTAATCAGAAAAAAATGTGAAAACATATGCTATAATTTCTTAAGTCTTTATTTAAAATTGTTGTATTACTTGGAGGAGATTTACTTTCTAAACTGCAGTCTTAGTAAAACCTGTATGTAAATTAGATGGTTTTATATGTTAAAAAGATAAATAAATAAACTATGGACGCATTCTCTACCTTCCACTAACCTGAATAACCTGAGGAGGAGCAGCTCAGCTCGGCACGGTTCTAAAGGCACGTCCACTCCTCAGGCTGCCGCCTCTTCCTCCTGATTCTCTCTTTTCCTTTCTCTCCTCCCCACTGAGTGCAAGATATCATCTTGTCCTGTACTTTGACCGTCCCAGATTAGAAATCTTTATATACTTCCCTTAGCCCGTGTAAGAGCCTGCTATGAAGTGCTTCTCTTTTAACAGGCCTTTCTTTCTGATGCTGCTGGGCTTCCTGGGCTCAGCCTGGCAGTCTGCACGTGTGACACTACCCTCACTGATCATCTAAATCCCTCTCCTGTTGGAATGCCGTTTGATTAACAAATATAAGAGAATTCTTTCATAATTTAGTTTACATGAAAATAGCCCCGTGTTTAAGAGAAGATTTACTTCTGAGTCTAAACAGTCCAAGACTGTTTTGCAGTCTCACAGCAGTAACGTTTCTCAGCCCGTTTCCAGCAGTGCAGCCTCAGCCATCAGCCACAAACTCTCTCAAATGCTCTAAGTCCTTCGCCCGTTTTGGTGTTTGGGTTCTGGCCGTTTCCTCTTCGGAGACTGCAGACCGAGGGTAGACGTACACTGATGGAAATGGCCAGTGAGCAAAAGCCCCGGCTCCGGGAGCACGATGGTCAGCTCGTGGCCAGCTGCAGGAGCACAGCGGGCAGCTCAGGGCCGGCTCCGGGAGCACGACGGGCAGCTCGGGGCCGGCTCCGGGTGCACGATGGGCAGCTCGGGGCCGGCTCATCCAGCCGTTCATGTCCCTGGCTGAAACGCAGCCGCGCGCTTCCCGGGGAAGCCCTGCGTTGCAGGGTGCTGTCAGCGCTGCTTGCTGCCCTGCGCCTGCAAACCCTGGGCGCTGCACGGTTGTGAGCAGCGCGATCCTAAGCCCAGCGCTGCTGGAAAGCGGCGGATCACAGCGAGCAGGCGGCGCTGGTGGCAGCGGGAGAGGAGAGTCGCAGGAAGCGAACGGGCGTCCTGCTGCCCTCGGCACGGGCGGCACCGTGCCCGCTGCACAGCCGCGGCGAGGGAGACCCTGTGGCCCCTGCGATACACACACGAGGCAAGCTGCTTTACCAAGCAAAATCCCAGGTGGAAAACACAGCACAAACGGGTGGGAAAAAAAAACTGCCTCCGAGCTGACAGACGGCGTCTAAAGCTTCCCTTTGCTGAAAGTGCCTGCCATAACGGCATCATGTCATCACATGCTCATTATTTTCTGTGAATTCAGCTGAAAAGGCACCCTGTGGGGAGGAGACAACCTACAGATGAAGTCTGGAACTCACTGTGATGCCCAAGTCCCAGGCATGGTGGCCCCTCTCTCCACCCTGGCTGTGGGCAGCAGGGGCTCAATGGGTCAAGGAAGGGCCTTGCTGGCTCCCACTGGCGGCTTCGGCCATAGTGGCGCTAGGTCCGGGCTGCGAGATGGGAGCGTGCAGGGGCGCCATCCTCCTATGGAGGGGCCAGGCCCCGAGGGCCGGCCGAGGCCAGGGACGCTGCCGCTGCCTGGCCGCTTGTGCCTGGCCCGGCCCCCAATAGGCAGGTTTTAAACAATGCCTAACAAGGGAAATGGGAGTAATTACTGACCAAGAGAACCTGGGCGCTGCGGTGAGCTGTGCTGGCTGGATGCCCAGTGCAGAGCAGCACGTCTCCATCCTTGGAGACACGGTAAAGGCACCGGGACCTGGGCAAGGTGCTCTGGGGACCGGCCGAGCAGAGGGGTTAGAAGGAGCTGCTCTCAAGAAGCCCCTTCCAACCTCAGCCCTTGTGTGGCTCTGCGATGGGGGTCACTCCTCAGGCCCCCGTGACCCATGGCCGGGTTTGGGAGGTGCCGGTGCTCAGTCTACACCCCGTGGCACATTCAGCGTGGGGCAGGAGCCCGCGGCACCACGTGGCAAGGACACAGATCCACGGGACGAGCTTTCGGCGGAGCAGGCCGGGAAGCGAATGTCCTTCTGGTCTGTGTGCAGGCGCCTCCCTCCGCCTGCCAGCTCGAACTCAGGCCGCCAAAATCCGAACACAGGAATTGGGTTAAATTCGCTTTGAGCGACTCCAGAGCAGAACCACCACCAAGGAACAAGACCAGTCGCAGTGGAAGGGAAGGGCTCCCTGGGCTGGAGGAGCCCTGACGGCACCGCGGGGCTGGGGGGCACCGGTCCCCTGGCAGGGCAGAGCCTCGCAGTGAGGATCTGCGCTTCGGGCCGGTGTCTTTGACCCCGTCCTTGGGAAACCGGCTTGTTTTCTCCGGCTGCCACCCGGGCCCCTCCACTCGCACGGGCAGGAGCTGCTGGGGGCAGGCTGTGGCCCTGCCCGCAGGGCGCAGGGATCACCTGACAAATCCTCTGCTAATGATGCGCAGAGATGTGCTCGGGATCCTGGCGGATCTACGGAAAGCGGCTTAAGGTAGAAGGCATCTCCAGGCGAGATGGATGGGGCTCCCGCACACCCTCGTTTTGCTTTGTGCAACTGGGTAAACTCATAATAGAAAAGCCACTTTAAAAGCACCCTGCAGATCAGGCTGTCCGCGAGCCTCTTAAAAGCTCACGAGACCAAAGTGCATTTGGACTGAAAGTACAGTGGCGGTCACAACACTGCACGAGGGCTGTAACGTTTGATCCGGGGGATGCAGCACGTCGCTCTACGGCTGCCCGAGCCTGCAGGAGTGGCTGTGGTTCTGGGCCGCTCCTCCAGCCTCGCGTTTACCCCCTTACGGAAAGGGGCCTTGCTGGAGCTCTGCTGCCCAAAGCGCGGTGCTCGCCGCGTTGTGCCCTGCGGTGAACCGCCAGCCCTCCACGGTGCGGTGAAACGGGGCTGGTGGCAGCCCCAGCCGGCGAGGGCGCTGCCGCCCGCGCTGCAGAGCCTCCCGAAGCCCCTCAGTGCCCGTCCCGATGCCGTTTGCACGGGTGCAAGTGCTGCCGTGCTGGGTTGTTTCGGCTCGTTCCAGACCGGAGGCGGTGGCTGCCGGCTCAGGCTGCTCCGGGGAGGCCGACTCGGGGATCCTGCCTCCCGCCTCATGCTGCCTGCCCAGCAGGGCCGTTTTGGGGCTCCGGCGCAAGATAACCGCCCTGACGTGCGCTATCAGCGCGCGAGCAAGCACAAACAGCCTCTATCACGGGGAAGCCGGGCCGCGTGCCCCCCGCCGACGGCCACGGCCGCTCATCTGCAGCTGTCGAGCGGAGCGGTGGCGCCTTGGGAAGCACCGACGACACGGGGCCAGCAGCACCGCGCCACAGCACGAGGCCCTTGGGAGCACTACGGCACTGGGGTGATTCTGAGCCCAAACACTAAACGACTCAACAACTGTACAGTTACCATGGGGACGAATTCTCATGGAGCCTAAAAACCACCACGGGCCTATTTTTAGCCTCGGCAGATGTGCATCTTGCAGAGCACCGGCACAAGCCTGCCCCTGTGTGCCCGTGTGCACCGCGCAGAGCCCTCGAGGCTCGGAACAGAGCGGCCAACTGACAGGGCGATCGCCGCCGCAGCCACCGTGGAGCCGAGGGAGAGCTGCCATCAACGCCCGAAACGTAAAGCACGAAACACAGCCAGGCTGCCAGCGTGTGTCTGACCCGGCGTCACCGTCAGCTGAGGTGCTGCATGACGGAGTCTGTTCTCCCTGGGGTGGGGGGTATCCCATGGGACGTGCCCGTGTCACTGCCGGGCTCCCTGGCCTCCTCCTCCTCCCGGCTTCCTCAAGGCAGGGATGCACAAGGACGAGCACCGTGGTGTCTCACGGTTGGCTGTTCCCGCTCCCGGAGCATCCATGCCTGTTCAGGCTGCCCAAGTGGGCCACGAAGATGCCCTGCGCAGCACAGAGCGCTCCCCATCCGTGTGTGTGTGCAGCTGAGCTCTCAAGTGTGGGGCCGGAGGGAGTTCTGCTTTGCTGGGAAGGTGTCCCCAGTGTCCCAGGGGAGATTTGGAGACGCTGCCATTCAGAAGCAGCCTGAGCCTCCTGGCCATGTCACTGGTGGTAACACATCAAGCTCCAGGAAATCAGGATGCTGCGTGCCCTGACCTTGGGATCACACGTGTGGACATGGAGGATGTCGTCAGCTCTTGCCGGGTCTCAGGGCACCAGGTTTACTGAGACCAGAACTGCCATTACAAACATCCTCCAAGGAGCACAGGGCATAATGTTCCCTCACATGGGGGACGGGGGCTCTTGTTCACCTTACAATCAGAAGTAATTCTCGGATACACGTAACCTTGCTCTGCTTTGTTCCCTCCTGCGTCCAAAGGTCTGAGATCCACATGTGAGCCAGGGAGGAGGGTACAAGACCACTCGAATCATGGAGATGACACCGGGTCCCTTCCGTCTGCCTTGCCCAGTGCTGGCAGGAAGGACGCGGCCGCCTCTCTGAGCAGTATCTGCTACCAGGGGGGTTTGTTGCTGTTGCAGATCAGCAGCTGGTTATCTGGGGAGAGGCTGTTATTGCCTGTGAGCCCTCGCAGAGCTCAGTGAGGAAAGCTGTGCCCATGGAAGCCATGGAAAACTGTGCTGGGAGTGACAGCGCTATAAATAAGAACAGTGCTCGAGATAAAGTGGGGTGAATGACGCAGGAGAGGTCTTGAAGTCCACGTCCTTGCTAAGAGAATTCATGTATCCTCAACTCTATATTAATAGCTGAGGGGTTAGGGAAATTCTGGGCAAATCTCATCCATTAGAATGGAGTATTTTGCTTTCAGGGCATGTCCAACTTTGCAGGATCACAGGGTCATACAGGCTGGAAGAACGTCCGGAGGCCTCCAGCCCAACCTCCTCCTCACAGCAGGGTCAGCTCTCAGACGAGCCCAGGCTGGTCAGCGCTTTTACCCAGCCCAGTGTTAAGAACTGCCGAGGATGGAGACTTCCTGGGCAACCTCTTCCAGCGCCACCCTGGCCTCATGGGCAGGAGGTTTCTCCTCACAGCTAGCTGGGGACTCACTCAAGGACGCGGCAAGCTCTTTACTCAGACTCCCACTCCCCTTGCGCACGGCACGTGGTGGCCACCAGACCGCCCCGGTGCCTGGAGGAGGCAGCTGCCCCCCAGCTCTGCCCGTGCCATGGGGCTGCCGTGAGGATCACGGGCCCACGCGAGCACGGAGCTCGGCTCCTGCCCAGCGCTTCGGCACCACTGACGAACGCACGGCCACAACAGCTGCACAACAGGCACCTTGTGGATTTAGTACAACAATGGATACCTTGTATACCTGACTTTGCTCACTGCCACATAGGCTGGAGCCCAGCAGCAGCTAATGCAGTAAAGAGAAAACAAGCAGCTTAAAGAGGAGGACGGAGCTGCTCAACTTCATGGCTCTCATAATCACTGCCGTGCAGTAACCAGGGGAGAGGCTGCGCTCCCCTCCCAGTTCTGTTTCACATCCACAACGGCGGAAATGAGAAGCCGGCAACGCTCTATTTCCACTTCTGCCCAGGGCAGATGGAGCAAGATGAGGCCTCTGAGTGCTGTGTTGGACTAAAGACTCGGGCCCCAAGGGCTGGGGACCTGGGTGGGACCAAGACAGGAGTGAATGTGGCCATCCCCCAAACGCCTTTCTGCTCTGCCTGCAGCTCTTCAGAGCGGCCTCGAGCGCTCTCCTCCCTCTCACGATGGGGTCTGTAACCCACTCCCAAAGCTTCAGGTCCTTCACTCCCTTGTGTTGCTTCCAAATCTCGCAGCATTGGCAGTGGTGGTCTCTTGCTTATCATCTGCTTCCTTTTCTGGCCAGTTCCAATATTTGCTGAGGAGCCTCCTCGCAAGGAGCCCGACCTCCAGTCCTACGCACCGCTCCGGAGGCAGCTTCCATGGACAACAGCCCTCCTTGCTCTTCATGCTGCACCCAGCAGCTGACCCGGCTACCAGCAGCACCCCAACAGCCACGCACAGCCAGCAAGAAAGTCACCTAAAACCACGACCAGAGATTCAGAAACACCCCTGTGAAAGGGATAATGGGAGGATGAGAATGAACAGGGATGTTCCATCACACAGGAGTGGCCACCAAGCACCTGAGCAGCAGCAGGGGCCACCTCCTTGAGCTCAGCTCTTACCCGGCACTACAGCTCTTAGAGCTTCAAAGACTGAATCGTGTGGAACTGTCTCCAGTGAAAGACCATTTTTGGTGTCAATCCCTTCACCTCTGCTGCTGGGTCATACAGGCTTAAACACACTGGAGTGGACTGAAAAGCTGAAATCACCCACCGAACAGCTTTTTCCTTGCTACTCTCTTTGAACATTCATGTTAACCCCTCCCCTCCAATTTACAGCTTCCTAAGAGTTAGAAAATTAAAAGTGCCTCTGCCATAATACACACTTTGCTTTTCTAGGTGGCTGTGTTTTCCACAACTAAAAGCAAAGGCCAGTTTGTAATACAATTTTCCCAAACAAATACAATCTAAAACTGCTAAATGTTTTCCACAGTTTCTTTTGGGGATGAATTTCCTTCTTGTCTCATCCTAAAGGAAAACTTTTCTAACTCTGGAAAATATAAGAAAAATCTACTCTTCTGTATATGAAGAAGAAAAACTTGCAAACACATTTAAAAATACTGAAGCCAAAAGAACCAAGGCTTTTCCTAACAGACCGATCCAAAGCATGATGATCGGCAACCAGATCTGTGTTACACCAGCTGCACATTTCAGGTCACTCCTGCATGCACACTGTATCCTTGGGGGAAACTATAGTGGATCTATACTCTGCTTATGATCTTTGCTTTGTGTAGGACCAGCGGACTGAAGCAAAGCCCATTTGAAGCTCCATTTCTTAAAATAATTTGGCAGATTCTAAGAGGGTCTGATGTGATTTTACTCATGTGAGACCTACCAGAAGCTGCTGTCAAGAGAAGGCACACGTGAGACGTAAGTAGCATTCTGCTTAAACTGGAGATAATGAGACAAAAATCAAATGATATCCTTCCACAATCTTCGCTATATCCTAAAACTTGGGTAAAAATCTATCTTTAAAGTTACTTCTGTTTAATTGCACATGTCCTTTAGGTGCAACCATCTTGCTTTTAGTATTAACAGGCTTTCCTGTTGATTTCCCAATTTCCAAAGCACACCAGCCACGTCCGCTGACCCTTCCGCCCACGACCATCTCTGTCTTGACACACTCCGATGGATGGGATCACCACAGGAAAAAGAGACGGGGGGGAAAACAACCAACCAACCCCAGGATCTATGCGGGTGTGGAGGTGAGAATATCCTATCCGTGCCTTATTTCCATTCCGCTCTCTGTATGGGAGGCTCTGGGCAGATACGTCCCTTTCTCACGGGAATCGGTTGTGCTCCTCAGCCCTGTTCGGTTTGCTGTGGGAGAGGGTTATTCTCGTGAAACGACGAGGCCCTGCAGCCTGGAAGCACACTAATAACCCAAACGCCACCTTAACTTGGTGCCCTCGCTTCTGGGGATTTAAGCCCTTAAAGTAGGACAGTTGCTGCGGTACAGACAGAATAAGCATCGACCTCTTGTGGCAAAATGCTTAGAGCAGCAAATACGCAGTGTTTAGCCAGCCAGGATCCATTTCCCATAATGAAAACATTTTCATCTTGGCACTGCTTCATCAAGTAATGCCGAACGTACGCTGAAGAATACGAGTAACCCAGTACTGCTGCTAACTGACCACGCTGAGCAGCACAAGGAAAGCCTCTCCGCACTGCAAAACCAACCCGAGGCCGTTTGTCCGCTTCTGACCATTCCTGACCGGCAGCCCCTGCAACCAGCACCGGGGAGCAACACAGTTTCTCTCAAAGCACCGGAGATGAGGGGTGCCTGACGGTGCCTACACGCAAGGAAAATGGAAGCAGGTCTGTTTTTTATCTACTTTGCCACTTTGTTTCTAGCAGGTTTTAAGGGGTTGTTTTTCCTACCATTAGGACTGTTGCTGATGTAAAACCCCTTCCTTGGCTGGCAACTGGACGCTTTGCTGAACATCTTCACGCAGGGAGAGCCTTTCTTCAGCACCTCTCCAGGAAAGCCCCGCCACGGCCACGCTGCCGGGTGCCCACAGAGACGAGGCCTTTTCCCAGCTTCTTCCCGATCCCCGCTGTCCTGGTGCTTACAGCAACAAAGAGCACCTTTAGCCAGCTGCGTTAGTCTACCAGGTATCACCAGGTTAGATCATGGGAAGCAAAAATAACATGATTTAGGTACAGGATATTGAGTAAGGAATGGCTAAATCTGTGTGCCTCGGAATCTATGGAGCCTGACTTCCCGTCGCTCGCCCTGTCGTGGGTTCAACAGGGTGAAATACAGCAGCTCCGAGCACTCCGCAGCCTCGCTCGTGGTAGGGGCACCGTTTCCTTTCTCCTCATGGGATGTCTTTTGTCAAATAGCTTGCAGAGTGAGATTTCCTCCTTGGCAGATTTGTTTGAATTTAGTCACATAATTACTGCATCTTTTTGGGAAATATGGGTTGGGAAAGAGAGAATGTGAACTTCTCAGGAATGAAGGTGGCAAATGTCACTTCTGTGTGGCTGCAAAGGTGTTTTATGTAGTTACCACAGCACTTCAGGTGGTGTTTTCCAGCTACTTCTGAGAAATACAGGAGGAAATTCACTCTGAAGCCGAGAGGAGCTTTCCTGTTGGCTTCATGTGTTGGTGGCACTGCAGCTTGGGTTTCACCTCTCATTTCTGCCTTTCCTTGCACAAACTGGAGCAACATGAAAGACATTTGCAAACAGTCCTCCTACAAAACCCGTGCAAAGTTATGAGGCAAAACAGACGTTGTTTACCAAAAAGTGACGGAGCCTCAACAACATTTGAAGCCAAAGGACAAAACACGCTAAAATTTAGCTACCATAAAGCAACTGAGGAGAACACACTACTTAGAATTTAGGGAGAGGAATAACATGGAAAACTGTGCAAAAAGGGGCAGGCAAAGGTGAAAGATTACAGCAACAAGATGAAAATCATGGCTTGGGAAGGGGGAACCACAGTGGGAGGACAGGAGAATCATGAGGCGGGAGGGAGGGAGGAAGGGAGGTTGGTTCTTCAGGTGGGAACATTTGTAAGGCGCCAACCCTGGGGCTTGTTCTGGTCAGACAGTCTGCACGTTGTGTGCTAACCAGCCCACAACCTTCTGCTCCCTCTTGCTTGCCTATATGCTAAAAAAGTTCTTTAAAACTGATGTTAAGGACTCAGACATGAGCCCCGCTTTGCTACCACATTCGTTGTGCCCGCTGTAATTTCAACAGGAGCGGCCAAGAGCACCTGCAACACACGGGATGAAGTCGAAAGGTAGGCAGAGGGGGCAAGGCTGGGAGAGCAGATGAAACCCACCCCGTCTGCCAGACTCTGCCTAAATAAATTACCTGCACTCCAGCTAAAGACGCATGAGAGCAGAGGAGGAACTGAGCTGCACCACGGCCGCTCATGCCAAAGCCACTGTAGCAGCCTTGTGTCACGCTAATGCAGCACCACGGAAAATGCACTGAAAGATGGGGGGATTTCGAGTCCTTCATGTGTCCAACTACTAGAATATTTAAAATCAAGTCTACTCCCCTAAATATGGTCCCCTATAGATATAATAAAGCTTGTTGCCAAATATGTTGCAATACCTTTTATGTAAATTTAATCCCTATAGTTTGATGGACTTGCTTAATGCAACGCTGACTCCAGAATACGCCCAATTTAAAGCCGAAGTAACCTCTATTTTTCACTTACTAATGGAGATACTCTAGGATACTGTGTACCCAAGATTACTCTTCACTCCTGTAGAAACCAACAGATTGTTTGTTTAGGACCAGACCTGGCCAGAGGCACCAAGGAAATCCTACCTTTAAAATATGGGTGTATAAACTGTTTACCTCTGCGTTCAACATCTGTCCTTCTGCGCAGGAATGGAAGCAGGCCATGACTTTTGCGTGGGAGCTCCGTTCCTGTCCGCGCGTGCCCATAGCGCAGCGGAGGGGTGCAGGACAGCGCTTGAAAACCAGGATTCGAGATGAATCAATGGAAAACTCAGTGCAACGTTTCAATAGGTCCAACATCTTGCAAGACTTGGCTTCCAAAACCAAAATAAGCCACATTTAGCCTCTTTCCCTGCATGTGCTCTATTTTGAATAAGCTAATTTTAAAGACTTATAAGGAAGATGTGATGCTATATTAAAGGTTACTGGCATGAGCTTAGGATGTTCACATTACAAGCAACGAAGACGCATCAGGGAGTTATGCAAGTTATCCAAAACAAGTGCCAAAAATCCTTTTACCAAATCATCGCACACTCTGCATAACACTTAGCTCACTACAACCCTTTTCACATATACATCTCACAAAGGAGAAAGCAACAGCTATTCTAGAACTAATTTAGGAAGCTCAAAAACCAGCCAGTCACTGTGAAATTTATTAGCATCTTTTCTAAGCCTCACTTCAGCTGCCAGTTTATTGAAAAGTGTTATTCTAGTAAAATCCTTAAAAGGAATGTCTCGAGGCTTTCAACGGCTACAAAGGACACTTGTAAAGTTAGCTGTTCTCATTAGGACCGGGAGCCCCCGAGGGGTACGTGGACCGCGGCGCTATCGGTGCAGCAGGCACCAGCTCGGCCCGTGGGTGCAGAGCGCAGGCCGGGCTATGGGGTGAGGGGGGCCGCAGGGCAAGGAGGGCTCCCGCTCCCCGGCCCCTTGGGAAAACACGATGCAGATACCGAGACCCGGCTCCAGCCTCGCCCGGGTACCTCTCTGTGCGAGCAGCCCAAGGACAAACAGAAGAGCAACCCCCTTTTGTAGCGCTTGGCTAGTGATTAGGTTTGAAGCTTACGGTTTCACAGTCTATTGAATGCTCTTGTCCCGGATATTGGGGGAAAAAAAAGCAACATTTTTTTCCAATAAAAATTCATCGGAAGGAAGAGCACCCCACACACGGTATCACTGCACGAGAGGATAACAGCTACTGATAAACCTAGATGTTGTGCAAATGCCGCAACAGCAGCCTAAGTTATGGGAAAACGGAGGACTTTGCACGTTAGCCATTCAGGGCGTTACAATTTTTCTAAAATGCGCTGAACTTGTTCCTTTGCGTTTTACACGCTTTGATGTGGAAAACTGCAGTCTACTTATAAATTAATCAAGATAAAGCTGCTAATAAACACACACAGCTTCTGCTGCACAAGGATTTCCGTGAAACGCTACAAACAACAACCTTCAGCAGCAGCTTTTAATGAATAACCAGCAGCAGAGAAATATAAAATAAATGCATCTCGTGGATTTAATTTATTCTCGGAAATAAAAAGAAGAAACCCCCACCTGACGCCCCAAGGCAGCCTCGCTCTCAGCCCGCTTTCCCGGACAAAGGCGAGCATCTTCCATTTTCCCCCGTGTGGGATCGCTACCTTCTCCGAAGGAGCCGAATCGAGCGGGGGGGCTGGGAGCCTGTTTTGCTCCCGTCTGTCTGATGCGCTCCGTTCTCACCTTGAGGCTCATTCGTTTGACTCGTTTAAAAATAAATAAATAAATAAATAGTGATAACAGTGATGATGGCGATGAACGGCCCTAACAGAAGCAGCTAGCGCGGGATGGCGCGCCCGAGGGAGGCTCTTCGGGCCGGTCTCACACCGGCGTCCCGCAGCTCCGCGGAGGCGCCGCCGCCGCCCGCCCCTGTCCCCGCGGGGCGCCCGCGAGGAGCCGCGTCCCGAACAAAGGGCCCCGCGCGCGGCCCCTTCCCTCCTTCCCTGGGCGCCCGCAGCGGCGGAGCGGGGCTGGGCTGCGCTGGGGAGGGCGCCGGGCACGCGGAGCCCGCCGGGCACACGGAGCGGAGCCGCCGCCGCCGCCGCGCACACACGCTCGGAGGCGCCCGTAGAAAACAGAGCACGTTTATTGGGCACCACACACAGGCTCGCCACGACACTAAGCCCTGCACACGCAGGAACGCACGCGACACTCCGCTACGAAGTGCATAGGGTGAACCAACAGCCGCCGCGGGGCGCCGGCCATTGCGCTTGTCCGGGGGAGGAGGAGGAGGAGGGTTCTCGGGGTTTTGCCTTTTTCTTCTTCTTTTTTTAAAGAAATAAACTTGTTTCGGCTACCTTACGTGGGCAACGCGCCTCGGGCTCCGCGGACGCGCCAGGCTTTACAGTGATGAGTCCAGCTGCCTTCCAGCTTGAGAGATTCACATTTAAAAACGGGAAACATAAAAAAAAAAAAAGGGAGGGTTCCATACAGTCACCACGGGGAACAACGGAAAAATAATAAAAATAAGGGGGGAAACGACGGGCGCCCCCCGCGCGGCTCCCGCCCGTTATTGCAAATGGCTCCCGCGCCGGCGGCGCCGCGACCCCCGGCGGCTCCGCGACGCGCGGGGAGGAGGAGGAGGAGCCCCGCGGGGGAGGAAGGAAGGAAGGGGGAGGCGGCGGCGGGTCCGGGCGGTCACCGCGGGGGGTGCGGGAGCCCCCCGGCCCGGCCCGGCCGCCCGCGAGTCCGAGGGCGCGGGCCCCCCCCCGGCCGGCGCTACTGGAGGCGCTGCCGCTGGACGCCGCGGAGGCCGCTGCGGCGGCGGCGGCGGCCGCGAGCTGGAGCCGCCGCACGGCCTCCTTGATGAGGTTCCCGGAGAGGATGAGCTGCTGCAGGAGCCGCTGCGGGTCCTCGTCCTGC
>PTEX01000003.1:4793897-4867588 GCA_003342815.1 Eudromia elegans | reverse complement strand
TTGGCCACGAGCGCGTCCACCTCCTTGGAGCCCGCGGGCCCCACGGGCCGCTCCAGCAGCAGGAAGCGCTCGCCCGACCGGCACGGCATCGCGACGAGGCCGCCCCGGGGCGAGCGCCGAGGGAGCCGCACGCGACCGCGGCGGCTCCGCTCCGCGCTGCAGCCCGGCCCGCTCCGCTCCGTTTGTAAACAATGGGTGACGCGGCCCGCCGGGCGCCTCCCACCGCGCCGCCCGCGGGGGGGGGGCCACGCGCCACTCTCGCCGCCGCCGGGAGCCCCCGCGCCGCCCTCGGGCCGCCTCGGCAGCGCCGCGGACCCGGTGGCGGCGGCCGCGGCGGAGGGGGCTCCCTGCATGCCCCCTTCACCGCCCCGCGCCGCGCGCGCTCCCCCCACGGCCGCGCGCCGAGTGGTGTCGCCCGCTTTCAAACCCCGCACCTCGGGACGGGGGGCGGGGCCAAGGGGGCGCGCGGGGACGGGGCCACCCCGGGGAGGGGGGGGAGATGGTGGCTCCACCGCCATCTCTCCCCCCTCCCCGGGGTGGCCCCGTCCGCGCGCGCCAACGGACCCGCATGGGATCCTTAGGTCGTCGACACAAACCCCGTCCTTAGATCTGCTCCAATGGAGAATTTCAGTGCCGGCGGATGGGGGGTGTCAGGGCTAAGGCCACTGAAGCTGGCGGCTGCTGACCGGGGTTATTAGTTTTACCCGTCAAGGAAACGCGCGCGTTTGTGTTTCCCTAGGGATATTCACAAATCCCGGCCGTTATTCTGGTTTTCGGTTTTGTGCCCAGAGATTGATGCATTTCTCCGCGTTGTCCGCTTCCGTCCTGGGACTGCCGAAATTACCGCTGTGAAATGTTACCTGCTCTATTACCAGGAGGTTACAGCGCAAGAAGTAGTTATTTCCTTTCTGTATATTGTTATTCCTCATCTCGCTTTATGCTTACCTGCCCACATTTTTATAAGGCATTCTTTGTGTATTTTTAGTTTTTTAGTGGACTCTCCGATCCCCTTGACCTAAGGATGTAATCTGCTGCTTTCATAAACACATCCTAGCCGTGTTAATGCTGTGGCTATCTATAGAATTTACCTGTATTTTTATAGGGCTCCCTAAGGTTACGTTTGATTGCAAAATATAAAGAGCAACTTATATATCTTATCTCCCGTATTGATCCTGGCAGGGTAAACACGGGTATGTGACTCCTACCTTTGAATTCTGGAGTCGGGTGTCGTCGCCGGCAGGGAAGCAGAGGCGCCTCTGAGGACGCCTCTCCGTGGGTCCCACGTGGGTGCAGAACCTGTGGCCCTGCGTGGGGCGCGGGGACCGCGCCGGGGTTTGGGAACCTTCCAAAGGCTCGTGCTGGAGGCGTGGGGTGCGGTGTCGGGCTCGGAGCTGCGCGTTAGGATAAATCAAACTGATGGGCTCGTGAGGGAGGCTAGGGGGTGTTGCATCATAACAGCCAAGTGATTGTAGTGCTGTTTATAAAAAGGCAAGAGGGCTGTGAGCTCTGTGAACCCAGGGCCGAGAGGTCCCTTCCAGTCCTTTGTTTCCGTGGCCGTTTCTCATGTCTTTTATCTTCCACGGAAACTCCTGTCATATCTGTCAAACGTGCAGAGCTGCTCTTCATGACGATCGAGTGTCACTGAGCGATGCCCAGCAAGTAGATTATTTCCTCCACGCACACTTTGCAGCGCAGGGTGGGGAGAGGCCAGAGCACCATCCAAGTAAGATGGGCTCGGATTCCCTCAGAAATCATTTTGTAACCTGCCTTCATAGCGGATTTCCAGGAACAAAAGGCATTCCTGGGAAGCAGCGCAGGTTGCTAAGTGACACGAGTGTATTTACTATCTCACAACTTGAAAAATCCAAACACACTGAAGCACACTGAATTAATAAGCAGGAACGTCTCGAGTCTCGTGCTGGCTCTCGGAGTGAATGTCGATGTGTCGACGCTTTTCGCAGTTTGGGATGCTCAGGTTAAGACATCAGTGCTAGCTGCTTTTGGAAATGCAGACTGTCATTCCTAGGAAACTTAGATATGCTTATTTTGTCTCGACACAAGAGTCTCAATTCCAATGTACTTTCTGTATTGTTCCTGTTTATCTCTCCTTAATTACCTCCGGACTTTACTTCAGGAGTGCTGCTTGCTATAGCAAGGCTAGGCGTTACACCGTCGCATTTTGCTGACATTGCTGCTGCTCCTTCCGCTTTTTAGGCACAAAAGTGGCCTTTAGCTCCGCTCGTCCTTCTAGTGCCTGGCCGATCAAGCTGCTGCGTCCCCGCTCTTCGTGCCCTCCGCGTGAGTATTCCCCGCGCACTCCGGCGGGACCAGCGGAAGCTTCCTTGGACCTGCTGCCTCAGCCCGTCCCTTTCCCCGGGCCCTGCTCCGTCTCCCCTCGGGAGCGCGGGTGAACCTCGGTGCCCCGCCGAGCTGCGGGCAGCCAGCGCCTCGGCTCCCTGCTCGCACCACGGGTCGCTGCCGGCTCCCCGCACGGCCCGCGGACGTCCTCGTGGCAGCCATGTAGGTATAAAGCGAAGGCCGGGAGTAGCCCATCCTGTGGGATCTTGCGGGTTTTCCATGCATGTGATGCCTGCAAAAAACCTCCATTCGTCTGCTGATTTCAAGTGTTAGAGTATGTGAAATGGAGATGACACTGGATATTAAGCTTGAAATTCTATGAGAAAAGACTTTTGGCCCACTTCCGGCATATACCTCAGGTTCAAAAGAAAATCCTATTCATATTTGGTCCAATTTCCCTGCCTCTCTCTGCACTTCCTGAAAAAAAGCCCTGCTTATTGCTGTACTTTCAATGGAAGTAATTGGAAAACAAAGCAGTTGTTTGTCACCTGGACACGTCTCTGGACAGTTCTGCTGAAACAAGCCTATCTGCAGTGAACACAGAAGAGCCACGGTCGGTAGGGCAGCACGGGGAGATCACTAGGAAGGTGTCCCGCACTGTAGGAAGGCAGAAGAAAGCTCCGGGTCTAGTTGTGTTTGGAGTAAACTTGACCAAAATCATGGAGAAATTTGTCCCCCGGGGTCCAGAGCTGACTCCATGGGATCACAGCAACCTGAGCAAGCACCAGCCTTGCTCACCTCTGGGTAGAAGCAGTACCAAGGCCGCCGGGCCCCAAAACATTTTGGGGAAGCTGCAATGGCCATAGATAGTGGCTGTGTGTCTTGCCTTCTGCTCCCCTGTTTCATCTAATCTCATCAGATATGAACCCATGTGCTGTTACGAGTACCTCCCGCGTGCCTCGGGTTTCCTGCTCTTATTCTAGCCCTGGACAACACTGTGCTGTCCATTAGCAGTACCTGCTCAATAGGTAGGAGGTTTGAGCCTTGCCATTTTCCTCTGCAGGAGCCTGTAATCAGCAAAAGGTTTTAAAAAACAGCAAACTTCATCTCTCTCATGTTTTTTTAGCCCCTAAGAACAGGACGAGTAGGTGTAGCTTCTTTAAAGACCTTCCCTTCTTCCTTCTAAAAAATCATGCCTGCGACAGCCTGATTCTAGTGCACGGCTCCCTTGCAGCTAAGGCAGTCTTTCTGATCTGCTTGTGTCCTTCTTTTCTGTTGTTTTTTTCCCCCTTATTATTTTTAAAAATCTGCAAGCATTTACTGAAGTAGTGGCTTATTTCAAGCTCTCCTTTACACAGCCTGCTTATTTTTTCTCATAACCACCTATTAGCAGAGCCTGCTTCTCCCATATTAAATCAAGGCAAGGCATTTAGACAGTGAATTTCCCAATAGCAAAGTCAACAAACGAGATCCATAAATTATTGCAGAGTAATAATTTCCATCACATTAGCAACTGTGTTTTGCTGTATATTTTGTGTAGAGTTGAACTCACCCTTGGCAGGTAATGAAAAACAGCCCTTTAGGCTGCAACCCCTTCGATGCAGGAATACGTTTTTGCTGTGTTTGAACAATGCCCGATGCAGTAGATTTCACGAGATGCTCGGGTGCTATTAAACATGCATAATTCAGAGTGAGAACCAGAGGTCGTGTCACAAACCTCCTCCTGATAGAGGGCTCTGAAGACGCCTGGAGAAACAAGTTCTGGCTGGAGCAGGAGAAGCTCCTGCCTGCAGCTCTTCACTCTTTCCTTGGAGTGGGAGGCGCGGACGGAGGGGAAGGGAGCAGGGGAGACCTTGCAGCTGGCTCTGCGTGAGCATTTCCCACCTGGGAATCGAGTGTTGTGCCATGGTGGGATGCAGACCTGCAGAAGGGATGTGACAGGTGAAGCGCTACGGGAGCTACCTCTTTTCACACATATGAATTCCTCTCATGGGACCCTCGCTATAGCTATCCATAACCATGCTCTCTGCTTGCAGGAGACGTTCATCCTCACGGAAGATTTGCCCTCTCCCGTCTGGGCAGCACCGTTCAGGCGGAGGGCAGCTAAACCCTTGCTTCTGCTCGTGCCTGGAGTGGGAGGCTCCGCTTCAGGACGCAGGTGCTGAGCAGCGGTGCCGCGCTGGGGCTCGTGACCCACTGCCTGACGCTGCCTCCCGCTGCCTCCCGCCGCCCCGCAACCCTGCAGGGCATCGGCCTGGGGCTCCGCGGGCCCCGCTGCGGCTGGCGGGCTCTGCTCTGCAGACTTGTCCTTCTCAGGGCTCTTCAAAACGTTGGATCAGCAGAAACAGGCAGTGCTGGAGAAGGGCACAGCGGAGGAAGGATGATGGGACGGGAACAATTAAAGCCAGTTTTACCCATAAAAACTTCCTACTGTGAAACTCTTCTCTGAGATTTCTGAGAACCTTAATGGTTCCTAGCAGCGCCGTGAGCTGACTGTGCTATTAATTCTGTCCCAGGCATTAGCAGAATCCCTCCCGGGAATAAGAAAGGACTGATGGGGAGGCTTTGGAAGAGCAGCAGCATTCAAATGGTACAAATCTGTGCTCGCAATGCAGAGCAGCTGACAAGAGAGGCTCCCTTTAACACTGGCCTCTATCTTCCCCTTAGCCTCGCTGCCTCAAATCAAAAGCACCCGCAGACCTCGGCTTAATATGTTTCTGTGAGGAAGAGATTCCAATTACAACTGGAATAAGTTATAGCTCAGGTTGACTTTGCAGTGAAATTATGCCCAAAGAGCTTATAAACAAAGCCCTGACTGCAAGATTGACCAGAAACTTTACAAACTTGCACTGCTGACATCAGGCTACTGTAGCCGTGAAGGCAGGACCCTGAAGGCTGGCATTTTTAAGGCAATTTGCTCAAGGGAAAAATACCCTTTTTTCAGTTAATTAACCATTTTATAAAGCACTTAATATTATTGACTTTCACGACAATCTTCCTGTAAAACACACATTAGATCAGCACCTTCAGCTAGTAAGTCTTTGCTCACTTCGCTCAGTTATGTATCGTCAGAATTATGAGTTCATGGAGTTTAGAAGTCCCCTCCTGTGCACTCTTCACACACGTTCCCCCATAATCTGCTTTAACATGGCTCCTACTTGAAATTCGTGTTTCTTCTTGGACACTGGACTCTGAGAGGGCAGTTTGGCACTGGTCCTGCCACAGCCCATTGCTCTTCTGTCCTGGGGGTTTCACTGCGTTTGTTTATCATTCGGCTGAATAAGCCAAGCTGGGCAAACCAGTGGTGAACTCGAAGCTGCAGTGTGGTGTGTGAGGAGGCAAGCATCCATAAGCAACAATGCTAGAAACAAGGAGAGCCAGACATTGTATGTTGGAACCATTACCTCAAAACAGACCTGTCCTGACACACACATACAGAATACTTCCAAAGCACCCAAAGGAAAACCTCTTGTGGCAATTCCAGCTTTGTGATTAGTTTCTTCCTTGCAGCATCACTCTCTCTTCATATGTATTCTTATCACCATTGGGCATTGTGTAGTCTGGTGCAGGCAACGTGGGGCACTGGAGCAGGAACTGAGCTACAAAAACCAAGGGTTAATGGAGATGGTTAAGGTTTTCCTGAGATTCCCATACACATTCTTATTGCTAGAATCATTCAGCTGTGGAACTCTCAGCGCTGTACTCGTTGACGCCTTGGCAGCTGGAGTGGCAGAATATTAAACCAAGGGCGGCTTTTCTTGAAGTGAATGTAAGTCTGGAGTGTGCTTCCTCACAAAGCCATTCTGGTGTAAAAGAAACATGCAAGCCCCGAAAGCCCAACGAAACGCCGGCACCTCGTCCCCGAGGCGCTCTTTGACGACACGGCCGAGGGCTCCCCGTGATGGGCTCTTCCTGCGTGTGCCCAGCTCCAGGCTGTGCTGGTGCCCAGCAGGGCCGTGGAGGGCTACGCCGGCTGCCAAGCAGCGCTGCAGGAGCGCAGAGAGCTTCACACAGGGTTAGTTGGGCCGTCCCCACAGCCTCCGTGCCCTGCCGCTCTCTCCCGCCGCGCAGCACCAGCCACTGTGGGGCCCCAGCTGGAGGGACCGCCCGGGGCCATGTCCCGAGCTTGTCCACGCCTGAGGCTCCTCCACGCTTGTTCACCTCAAAAATGATTCACACTGGCAGCTACAGGAGTAGATGCAGTTTTCACCACAGAAAATATTCTGCTAGGGGAATGAATGAGCGTACAGCTCTCGTCGCATGTCTAATTGCTAGCACCATTGTAGCTATTTTGGGCTTGTACGTGACACCGTGGCTGTGCTTCGTTCGGTCTTGCTGTGCAGGCAGGCGTAGAAGTGACCCTAGTACAGTGCAGGACAGAGATGAGGGCTCTCCTCACGGCACACGTCCCCTGCAAGTGGGACTGTGCGGATCCGCTCGACAACTGCTCATTAGCTCACACTACAGCCCTTCCCAAACCGGTGCTTTAAGCACAGTTTAGGAATAAGCAAAACTGCAATGCTGACAGTAAACCCTGGTAGTGGACAGTGATGTCTGGGGAAAAAAACGCATACGAGTGGCCTGAGCTAAAGCGCTCGGACGTGCAGTCCTGACAGGCAGGCGCGCCGTTTAGCCAGGAGTCTCTGCTTGGACACATCCCTGGAAGCGATGGGACTCCGACGCGAGCGTCACGGCAGAGCGGGAGCCAGCGGCATGAGGCAGGCACTACCCACAGCTCTGTGCTGAGCTGGCATAAGGGAAGGGGGAGGCTGCTGAGCCTCTCCTCTGCAGAAACTTCATCAAATATTTTACTTATAACTCCATTTCAGTCTGGGGGATGTGCAAAGTTCAGACTAGCTATTCACTGTTTTGAATGAACTCTTTCTCCCATCCGTAGATGCTCTGAATTGCACAGCTCGCGCTGAATGCCTTCTGTCACTACAGCTGAGACAAAATGTGTAATGCATTTTGGCAGATCCCCTCCCACCCCTGCCAATATCTAGAGGAGACTAACAGTACTGGTAAAAAATTGAAAGAAGGACTTCTTCCTGTGCGTAGTTCCTCATCCTAATAATAAGGGAAACTCTGGTATGATAGAAAGCATTTTCTTTCTGAACGGATTTGTTGTATATATGTTGCTGCTAGGAGCAACAAAGGAGCCATTATAATGTAAAATTGCCAAGTAAAACTTACAGTCAGAGTTATGTGATTGTATAAAAGGAGATTCTGAAAACTGTGACACACTCAAACATTGACTCAGCCGAGCGGCTCAGACCTGTACCTGCTCTGCCAGCCGTGCACGTGCTTCTTGCACATCACTGAAGACATGCTGCATTTTATCGCACACTCTGTGCAGTTTGTGGTTGGATTTACCGTGTGATTTCCTGGGTACACAGCACTCCAGGAATAAGTGCTGTTTTGTGGGCAGCGAAGCACTGAGAGCAGCTCGCTGCCCACGGCGAGATCCATCGCGCCAGCATCAGCGGCGCACGCAGGGGAACTTCCACTCCGCGAGTGAAAACCCTCCAGCCCCGCGCACGCAGCTTCCACCAGCGCTTCCCACGTGTCTCTGAGTGACAGTCCGTCTTTCCACGTGTGTGTTTGCCATCTGGAGATGTCAGCTTTGTTCTGCGGCAGAAAGAGCTACGAGGGGTGCAAGGAAACCTCAGAAAGCTTAGAGGGATGTTTTAAATAGGTTTACAAGCAAACATGT
Organism: Eudromia elegans; assembly: GCA_003342815.1. NCBI lineage: Eukaryota > Metazoa > Chordata > Aves > Tinamiformes > Tinamidae > Eudromia > Eudromia elegans. The sequence continues at coordinate 4,859,577 of PTEX01000003.1, read as the reverse complement.
CCATAAATAGTATAGGAAAACGTGACTTTTATTCACAAATAATCGTGTGGAGATATATTTTTGGTAAGTCACTCTGCATTTTTTTGATCCTATTGCTGCAGATAACACAAAAGGAATTGTAATCAAATGATATCAAAGGAAGCAAATATACTCTAGATTTTGGTATGTTCATTTTATGCACATGGTCATATGTTCTGTATGATCAGCTTCACAGGCACCTTCTATAGAGGCAGATTTCCTGGCTTGTAGGGATTATCCAGGCAGAAGCTGTTGTGGAAAATATGACACACAGATGCCTGTAAAACAGGCAAATTGCTGAATTCCTCGGGCAGGAAGATGCAATAGTTAGGCATTACTCTTGCTGCTGCTGCTACTCTTCGTGCTTGCACAGATATGCGTTCAGGATCTGTTTCCCTGTACTCAGCTGCAGTTCAGATAAGCATCAGAAGAGCTAAATATAACCACGTAAAGACGCAGCCTGCTGCGGAGCCGCGCTGGGTAAGTCCTGCCACCGTGTGCGGCAGGACAGCCCCTACCCTTGAAACTCAGACCTCGGCCGGCAAACCGGACCCGGTCTGACTGACTTCCCACAGCGTAGGGTATTTGAAGCTGTTAAATAGAAGGAGCTGCTTAAACAGAGAGCCCTGCCTAAGTCACAGGTCAACCAGGACTGCTTCCCAGGGAGTGTGCTGCTGCCCCTGCCCATCACGCACGCTGTGTGGACACACGGAGCATTCGGCACTGCTCATCCACGGCCATAGCACGGGCGGGGCGCTGGCCCCGTGCTCTGCGCTCCTCCTTCCCCTCCTCGCTCCCTGTCAGAGGAGCCCAGACCCGGTGCCAGGTGCAGGTTTATCGCAAGCGGGTTGGCTGGGGAGCAACGCACCGCCACAGGCTGCTCAGGGCGGCCTTGCAGGGCGTCAGCATGGGGCACGCCGGCTGCCCCGGAGCAGTGCGGTCCTCCGAGCGCGCCCGCCTCCCGCACCGCTCCTGTGCCTTCATTCCCGAGCAGTTCGGAGCTCGTTCCCGCAGGGACTGTGGGGACATGCACAGGGAGCGCGGGGCCAGGGCGGCTGGGTGTCCACCAGGGTCGTGCCTCAGGCTCCCGCGCCCGCCCTGAGGCGGCAGTGCCCGGAGCCACCCGGGAACGTTTCAGAACAGTTCTGGGGACAGAGGACAAGGAACCAACACATCCATAATAACAATAACAATGGAAATACGGGGGTAACCAAGCTGTCGGCCTGACACAGAGCACTGCCTGCTTGGTTTTTGTCTCCAGGGCCCACATGTCCTCCCAACCGCCTCCCCAGGTGAGTTCTGCCCACCCATCCTAAGGACAGCAGTTCTGGAGCCGCCCTGCAGAACGTCAGCGCTGCCTCTGTCTCCCGTTATTTACATTTGACTTTAATTAAACCACGATTTATTTCAGTCTCCCTGCACTGCAGCAGCATCAGGGAAACAATGCATGTCCCACCTTGGAAATGGCGACGGTTTCCCCCACTATTAATGTGCAGTATTTGTTAATTTCCAGTAGTGTTTGTTTTATTTAACTGCTGCACAAATTGCCTCCTTGAGGAGGCAGTGGAATTATTAAAGCTCATCTCTCCCTGGCCTGATTCTCCTCTGTCTTGTGCTCTGGTTAGCCATTTGTGCTGGGCAAAGTGCACAGCAAGGAGTGAATATTTGGGATTCGGTGGGGTCTCACCTGCACCTGGAAACACACAGAGCAGCTCAGGAGTTGTGCTGGCAAAGCCGTGCTTTGAGCAAGACTTCTCCAGCCACGGCCCTCATGGGGTCACAGGGACGTCTCTCGCAGGGACATGTATTTGCTGCCCTTCTACGCACACAGCAGCTCAAAATGACATGGTGAGAACTCCCAACGGGGACTCAAAGTCCTCGTCAGTGGAGACCAAGGTGACGGGTGGAGAGCGCCGCTTCCGGAAGTGCTCAAGAAACGTTCATGTCCGTAAGTCGCTTGCCCACAGGACGCACCAGGTTCGGACTTGTGTTCTCATGTGGGTAGTCGCGTGGTGGAAGTGGCTCGGAGGCCGCGCACCTCGGAGCCTCCCGCTATGGTCCTTCTGCATGGACACTGTTGACGATCCCACCGAGGGGGGCGGTGGAGGCGACGCCACGCAAAGGTCTTCCCGTCTCTGTCTCCACCAGTGCTGCTGCCTGCTGCCCCGTGGTGAGGGCAGCTCTATAAGGCAACATGGGAGCACAGCAGCACAGAGCTTCCCAAAGCTGGGGCGGGTTCCCAGCGCCATGCGTGCCCACAGAGAGCTCTGCAGCTGGTGACGGGGAGCGGGTCCACGATGGCTGGAGCAGGATGGAGGGGCCCTGCTTTCACTGCCCAGCTGCTTCGTGGTTACAGCCCACACTTGGAAATGCAGCCTAACCGCAGCCTGTTCCCAGGGCTCTCAGCAGAGCACGTCTGTCTTGCAGGCCCCATGTAAGGGTAAATTACCACATTAGCAGTATACGGGAGCTCCGGAATGAACCACCCAAACTGATGAGAGCCACATGAGAGCCGATGTGCAGCCCTAGGAACACCCCTTCATGAGCGGGTGCGAGAGGGAAGCCACAGCGAAAGGAATGAGCAGAATCACTCGCATCTCCTGGCAGTCGGCTAAAGACACAAAGGATTTCCGAAGCTCCACTACATGCTGCCGTGATTTCTGCTTATTACCGGCCCATAGCTTTCGCTATATGTAGAAGGAGAGCAAATAATTGACATAAAGCTGGTTAGTTATTGCTTGGGCCTGCAGCCATGCAGCATTGTAGCCGGTTTACCGCTGGGTCACCCAGCTAGCGCTGCCGCCTCTCCCGTGCTGGAAGCGGAGCTGCTCCCGACGCGGAGGCTCTTGCTGGCCCGGGTGCCGGCACTCCGACCGCCCGGCCGTGGTGCAGCCCCACGGCCAGGGCTCCGTGCTCGGCAGCCTTCCCTTGGCCGCGGCTTCAGCACGCACACCAGCAGCCGGCCCACGAAATGCGCTTCCATGGGGGAGCGCGGCGCGCGGGAAACACAGGCTACGGGGCGCATTACTGTGCTGCTTTGAAAAGGAGACGCCGTTCCTCACGTATGGTGAATATTGCATCGCAACGTTGTTGGCGCGGAAGAGGAAGCTATCACAGCTACCCAGGAGGAAGCCAGTATGACTGCAACGAGCTGCAGTAATATAAAATCTCTTTTTGGGGTTTTTTTTTCCCCTAATGACAAGCTGCAAAAAAAACAAAACCCAAACTTGTTTGTTTCCAAAGGCTTCCTTGTCCTTGTAGTTATTTATTTATTTATTTTTTAACAAGATTGCTTGCTGTTTACCTTCGAAACTGCAGCTCTGCTTACCATGTGGTCTGTGCTGTGAAGCATATGGAGGGACAGGCAGTCCCTGCTCGGAAAGGCTCCTTTCCCACTCCAAGGCTACGTGCCCACAGGAGCACCCGGATTCAGGCTCGAGTGACCAATCCAGTTCATGTAGATGTCTCAGGGGGCTCAGAATTAGGGGGCACATTTGGAAACATAAACCCAAGTTCCTAGAGTAAGTAATGAGTTAAACAATAAACCATATCAGGTAGCTCGTTTATTGCCATATGGCTATTTCCACCGCTGTTCCCCATAAAGTTGTGCCAGCCCTTTCATTTTAAACACTGTTTTTCATTAGTTCATATAACACAGCTGTAAATATTTTTTTCAGGCTGAAAGTTGCTATTAAAAGTCAAGAGAAACCGGGGAAGGAAAACACCCCTGGCTAAACCGCTGTTGAATGGATGATGTAAAAGTGAAACTTGGGAGGTTTGCGTGTGACAGGAGTGTCCAGTTCCATAAACATTTTGGATTAGTTTTGGACTTGGATTAGTTTTGGACTTGCTTCCCAGGGCAGGTTAGGGCCTGGCCGCACGAGCAGCGGGGCTGCAGCGGGCTCAGCATGTAGCCGGTGCACGCGGGGAGAGCAGCCGCTGATGTAGGCGCCTCGAGGCGCTGCTGACACCAGCACCCGAGCCAGGACTGAAGCTGCTGAAGCCCTTGAGCAGCAGCTAAGCCCCTTCCTCCAAACCTGAGTCTTGGGCTCCGTGAAATCACACAGCATTTTCTCCCCATGACTTCAATGGATGTGGGTCTAGAGTAAAAAACTCACCTGCATTTTGACCTGGATTAGAAAGCTGCTGTCAGAGTATTTCTGGTACTAGGAGGATACTCACAGTTTTTCCCCCCTGTCCTTCATATGGGAGTAACAGGCCGTTCCCAGCGGCCCAGGGCCTTCCCCGGACCCTGCCCAGCCTCGTGCGTGGGCCCAGGCCAGCTCCACGGGAAGGGTTTTTCCCGGAGCGTTGATGGATTCGCCGGGCACAGTGCGGGCGGATGCAACGCACTCCATGTGCAGGGCTTCAGGCAGAGTCTGCCCACTGAAGCGCAGCACGAGGCGGGAGGCAGCGGCAAGAGCTGCTGCGCGCGCCCATGGGGCTGGGAAGGAAGGGGCGCCCTGGGCAGCGATGCTGCTCCCGGCTTTGCTACCTCTTTTGCCCTACTGGTCAGCAGGAGTCTGAGCATGGGGAGAGGGCCCCAGGGAAGGGGCGATGGAGGGGAGGAGAGCTCAACAATGAGGACACAGGGCTGCAGGAGGAGATGGGGGTGAAGAGGGAAGGACGGGAAGGGCAGCAGAGAGGGAAGAACCTATAGATGGAGAACACAAGTCACTGGCAGCGGAAAGCCTGGCAGCACGATGCAAAGGCTGAAACACTTGAAAGCCAACAAAAAAACCCCCACTCCAGATGCATACATTTTGTACAATCTCGTTATTTCCTGAGGGCTGATTCATGACAGCTGAATCCTCGGGAGTGGCGATATTCCTATAATGTAAAAGAGCTATAAACATTAAAGAAGTAAAACTGCCCACTGCAGCTGCAGCGAAGCTCTGCCTCACCACGATTTATTGCAGCATCCTCAAGCACAGCAACTGCTAAAGGGGGACCGTTACTCCTGATTACGAATGGACTGGGTAAGAGCATCAGAGCCGTAAACACCCCATTCCACATGGGGCTGCACAGTACAACACCTTCTATACTAATAATGCTCGATTCTCCCATTTTAAAAACAGTGCTCTCAGGAAGGAAAGAAATGGCATCCTGGGGTGCCAGCTGGAAGGAAAGGTGGGAAGGAAATAACTGCAAGTGGCACCACTAATGGTGCATTATGGTGCTACCTCCTGGGAGCCGAGAGGAATTGTCCTGCGCTTTAGCCTGGAATTAGCCTGGTTTCCTAGATGTAAATCTATGTTGATCTTTTAAAAGTTAATATATCTGTACATGGGTGAGATGCTGAGCTTGTCTGCAGTGGTTTGAGGAACAGAAGGGCTCATCTGTGCACAGCAGCTGAACCAGTTCAACCTCTACCGTGGCTCCGGTTCGCGTTCCCGAGCTGGGTAAAGGTTCCAGGGTCTCCTGCCCTTGTCGAGGTCTGTCCCTCCTGGCAGAGATGGAGGAGAAGGGCACACTGTCCCACCTTATTTTCTACTGACAACAAAAACACCAGGATCCGTGCACAAGGAGACAGGGACACCACGGATATCACTTCCCACCGGTGGATCTCCAAGTGTTTTCAGAGGCAGGTACTTCTTACCCACTGTACGGACACAGCACCAATAACACCAAGTAGTGGTCAATTTGCTTGTAGGACACGTAGCAGGTGAATGACAGGACTGGGAATGAATGTCGGGGAATGAATGTCCCTTTAGCCCCTTCCCAGGGACCCACTCACATCACCACTGTGCCCCAGGACTCCTCCAGCAGAGGTTAAATGCCCCCATCTTCTTCCCACCCCTTGCCCAAGAGTCAAATTTGAACCGAGTCTGCCCTGTTTCTGTTTAGGTCGCCTTCCACCACCCAACTCACACGCAAAGTGCCTTATGGGACCACATACCTGCCCTTACACATGACAGGGAGCATCCGTGCGCAGAGGGACACGAATTCCTCCTTCATGGGCCAAATGGGGAGCTTTGGTTAAACTGGAGCCCCCCGGCCTCTGAGAAATAGAGGAGCTGAAAGGCTTGAGGCTTCGGCCCCTCTTTGATTTGCGGCAGTGCATGAGCACAGGTGGATATCCAGCCTATTTGGCGGTAAGTGCAGATCAGATTAACCCGCCTCAACTTCGGTTGTACAACCCCTGCTACCTCAGAACAGCGACTCCTTCACCCTGGGGACGGGAACAGGCGTGTTTGGGACCCGTGTTGCAGGGCTGGCTCTCTGTGTTGATTCTGGCAGCGCTGGGGGGAGCTGTGAGCATCCACGCGGGGTGACGGACCCACATGCCCCAGGGGCCCAGACGGGCATGGAGCCACCAGCCCCAGCCGGCCCAGGGAGCTCCGTCCTTCCTGGCCCTGGGAAGGGCATCAAAGCCGCGACTAAAGTCACTTTGATTCAGCCTCTGTGGGTACACTAGAAACTGAAAATCAAAGCAGATTTTGGCACCTTGGCACGTTTGTTGCATCCGTGCTGGAGAGCTGCAAGGTTTCAAATGGGGCACAACTGCCCCACACCATTTTGGTTGCCGTTTTTCTGGCACCCTCTTCCTCACGTGCAGCAGGGCCAGAAGAGCAAGGCGGCAGCTGAGGAGCTCCCTATGGCCTCGCAAGGTGTGTTCCTGGAGGAACGGTCTGTGAAGTGGCTCCATGCACCATCACCCACTCTTCTCCCTCCGCGGGAGAGGAACGCGCTTCAGGCCGGCCCGCAGGAGCCTCTCTGAGACAAAGCACAGGGCACCTCGGCAGCTCATCTGAGATGCCCATGGCCCCCATGAGGTGCTCTGCTTGGAAGCAAACGGCCATCACCACGTGGAAAGGTGTCACCAGTGCAGAACGGGAAGTTCCCAAGGGAAATGATGACGTTGTTATGTCACTGACGAGGGTCCCTGGCTCCCCTGGCCTGGCTGGCAGCACAGGCCTTTTCTGATGCTATCGCTGGAGCAGGGCTTGGAGGCAACAAACCCAGAGAGGCTCCCATGGCTGGACGCAGCCCTGACCTGCATGGGGCAGACCGTGGAGCTGTGGGGCACTGCTGCCCGCCCGGGCCGTCCCGTGCTGGACCCCAGCACTGACGGGGCCCCCAGCCCACAGCTTCCCCACAAGCTTCAGCCAGGGCTGCTCTGCTTGCACTTGTGGGAGGTTTAGCAGTGCCGAGAGGTCTTGGCTTTACAAAGACGACCAAGAGTTGCTAGAAGTGCCTCGGCAGCGCTGGCGTTCCTGCCGTGGCTTCTAGAAGATCCTGTCTGCGCCTTTCCTGCAGAGCGGCACAGAACGTTTACGGGCCCTGTGGATCACGGCAGAGAACCGATAGCCGTGCAGCACAGCCATGAGGGGCAGCGCTGAGGACACGAGTGGGAAGGGCGGCCGTGTACCCCGCCATGGGGTCCTGGCTGCCCCAGCCTGCAGCAGCGGGAGGGCGGCTGCCCCGGCCCCAGAGCGAAAGTTCCTGCACGGCTGCCCTGGCCTGCAGCCCCTTCACACAGGCTCCGCGGGCCTCGTCTGGATCCTGACGGATTGTCTGTGTTGGACTATGAACTGGATCATTTCAGTGCAAGAAAAAAATGTTCAGCTTAGTTCAGCTTTAAAGTGAAGACAAATACTAGCACAAAACATTTTTTCTTTTTAAATCTGGAAAACACAACGATGTCATGCAAAGAGCGCAAACACAAGGAAGATAAATTAAGAGAGGAGAGGGTGCACACGGACTCCTCGGTATACACGGCGGGGCTCTTGACTCAGGGTGGAAGACGTCTCAGTGTGTGAGAGCAGCTGTCCCTGCTAGGAACACCAGGAACGGGTGTGCCCCGGCTTCCCAACCTGCTCACAACATCAAAGGTGGCTCCACCTCCAGGAACCACCTTGGCACCAGTTCTTTGATCGGGATGAGGGCTCTCCTGCATTCCCCGTGGTCCTTTGAGCCTCTGCACCTCCCAAAGAAACACTCTCCATTCCTGAGTGGTTCCGCGTTTCTCAGAGCTTGAATGAGGTCACCAAATGTTTCCTTCTTTGTGTTTTCCCGTCTTCACCTTCAGGTCCCTTCAGGATGCTTCAGGCATGAGAAGTAACACGCAAACGTCACCCATTTTTCTGAGCAGGCAGGTTAAAGGGAAGAGAGAAGGCCCCACTCCAAAAGCTGTCCTGGGAGCCTTGTCCCACTCTTGGGAGATCTGGGGAACGGTGACTCTGACTCGGACCCACAGAGCAGGGTTTCTCTAAGTCCTGAAGCTTTGGGGTAGCTGCACGGGCTCGGCTGGTCACAATCCTCCTCCTGCTCCACATGGACAGGGAGCCTGGGGTGCAGCCCCAGCGAGCAGGGATATGGGGAGAGCAGGAGAGCAGGGGCCTGGGCTGCAGCCCCAGTGAGCAGGGATATGGGGAGAGCAGGGGCCTGGGCTGCAGCCCCAGCAAGAAGGGATATGAGGAGAGCAGGAGAGCATGGGCCTGGGCTGCAGCCCCAGTGAGCAGGGCATGGGGAGAGCAGGGGCCTGGGCTGCAGCCCTAGGGAGCAGGGATATGGAGAGAGCAGGAGAGCAGGGGCCTGGGCTGCAGCCCTAGGGAGCAGGGAGATGGGGAGAGCAGGAGAGCAGGGGCCTGGGCTGCAGCCCCAGCGAGCAGGGCATGGGGAGAGGAGGAAAGCAGGGGCCTGGTGAGACCTGGCTGGTGACAGTGTGGATGCTCCTGCAGCAGCCCTGGCTTGGCACCGTCTCTTCCCATCAGGTCCGAGGAGCAGGTTGGTGCAGAGGGCTGGGGAAACGCCGCGAGAGCCGCAGGACCGTGAGAAAGGCCCTGCCAGATGTTCTGCTGGGCTGGAAGATGACAGCCATGGATTTGGGATCCCGTGAGAAGGCAGCCCCAAACTCCAGCACTTCCAGCATCTGAAATTCCATCCGTCTCCCTGCACTGAGTCCACTGGGCCTTCAGTGCTGCTTTGCAATGAATTTTAAGAGTGGGAAAACTAACCATATCGAAGTCTTACTAACAGCATCTGCAGTGTATGTCCTGCTCACACTTTATACATTCGTGCTGATGGAGAAATGCCACTTTAATATTTTTATTGATAGGAAACTCTCCTACGAGTTTCGCGTGGCACAAGAGCCATCACAACTCATTTGTATGAGTGCAGAGCGCTGGGCTCGCAGCGATTCCCTGACTTGGTTGTTGCCCTTGCTGGAGCGGTGCACAGCCGAGCCCGGGGGGCTGACACCACTGTGCACCGGTGTGGATGGCTCCTTGGGAGGAGCAGCCTCCTTCTCCGGGCTACAGGGCAGGCACCGGCCTCCGCAGGCGGGCACGCGGCGGGGGGCGGCTGAGCCCTGCTTCGACGTAGGGGTCTAGGAAGGCTGTGCACGGCGGTTGGCGCTGCAGGAACCTTGGCCACGCGATGGGGAGCGCTTGTGGGGCCCCACAGCGGGGACGCTGCCCACGCTCTCTCTTGTCAGAGTCCTATGGGCAGGACTTTCAAAGGCGACGTCTGCCCCGCGCTGACGTTGCAAAGCCCGGGTGTTCAGAGGAGTCACCTCGGCGGCACTGCCGCAATCTGCCTGTCTGGTCAACAGGGTGGTGAGTGAAATCGTCGCGTCTCCCAGCGTGCCGGGTTTCCTGCCAAGGCCGGGGAGGCCTTTCCTGGGTCTCCTGCCCTCAGCCGTGAGGGCTGCTGGTGAGGAGGGAGCTGGAGTGGCAATGTGCTATCTGGGTGAGGACGTTCTGCAGCGTTAGCAGGAAGAAAACACATCAGAAACTTATTTTGGAGTGCTAATTCCCCAGATGTGCTTGGGAACAAGTCTGTTGCCTGCAAAAGACCCATTTCCCCACGATCACTGTTTAGAGTAAAACTGCTCTCTGAAGGTTTGAAGGCACTTTTGCAATAGAGGGGTTTGCCCTGGTGTCCTTGGCCAAAAATAGTCTCCTCTCTTATTTTCGTCCCGTTACCATATGCCAGCTGGCTGCCACCCTCCATTCCAGCCCTGGCTGCATTTCAGGCCTGCTGCTTGTGTGCAGTTTGTGCAGCGTGATTTAGGCTCCTTTGGGATGAAATGTTCTATGTAAATAGAAAGTTTTATTTGCAAAGCCCTCCCGTAGCCACGGAGGGCCTGGCTCCTCCTGCCAAGCCGGGTCCGTGCCATGAGCAGGGTGGGTCTCAGCACCCTCTGCCCTATCCTGCCGCTGGAGGAGGTTACCTGGAGCTCCTGCTGCTGCCCGGGGCACCGCAGCCAGGGTCCCTCCGCAGCAGGAGTTTGAGTGTCCCGATGGAGAATTTCCCTCAATACAGGGTTCTAGCTTGGCATTTTTCTAAAGAAAATCCCGTCTTTTGCAAGCGGATTTGAGTCTGGATGTGGACTTCTGCACATCCCTTCATACCAAACTGCAGGATAGTTTGGATGCAGATGGTTAACTTGCAACACAGCTGAGGAACAGGGTGGGCTGCAGCCGTCTAAGTGCCCCTCTTTCAGCCTCGCTACGGAGCCTGACGGAGCCCAATGTGCAGCAACCCTGCCGACAACGCCCTCTCGCCTGGCCCGGGGTCAAACATCCCCATAACTGGAAATAACATGCAAATTTACGGCTTTCACAAACAGATCCAGCCCCACGGAGGAGTGGTGACTGCCGATACAAGAAGCAAATCTGGTCCGGGGTGATTGTATCTCACTGCCCGTGACATGCAGGGGCCTGTCCTGGCCTCTTTGCAACACGTCACCCCAGCACACTCTGCACAATGTGCACTGCATCGTTTGCAGCCCAGCAGAGCCAACGATCTACGAGATAGAGCTGCCTATTTTAATAAGTAATACAGATCATAGTGATCCTGAGTGCTTGTCCAGGGGAGCTCCTACACCCTTTCAGCTACAGAAACGGTGGAAAATCAAGGTCTTTCTAACACGTTTGAAAAGTTGAAAAGACCTGGCCAGCTGGCAGGGTGGTAAATTCAAGGGTCCAGGGCCACATGCCTGAAAAGCCCCTTCAGTGTTTTCTAATCAGGGGCCTTTGCCAGCCCCTCTGCTCACTGCAGCGGGAGTGACACTGAGCAACCAGAGAGGGTTTAGAAGCTGCAAGACAGAGCAGAGCTCGTGTGCCCCAAGGGCAGCTGACGCTGGGATTCCACCTGTGCCCAGGAGCGGCTGCTTCTGCCGGAGGCAGCAAGGGCTGTGGCCAGAAGCGAGCCTAGGGAAGCAGGAAAGCTGAAAGCCTCCCAGCTTTCCTCCCGCGGGTGGTTCAAGTCCAGTGAACGTCACTGACCAGAGGAGCAGTGGTTGGGGGTAAATGGACCTTTCCCGTGGGCTTTAGCCCTGCATGTGACAGCGGCAGGAGGGGAGGCTGCAGTGGCGCAGCCCTGCTTGAGGTTTCCTGCTCGGAACTCAGTGCGACTCATGGAGGGAGGCGGCCGCCCTGACGATGGAGTGGGACAGGTGAGAGCCGCCGGTGATACCAGGCTGAGACGCTGGGTTTGCCTGGAAAGTAAAGGCAAATTTGGGATTGGGCGCTGCTCAGGATTAGGTGCCGATTGGGATTAGATGTTACTCAGGACTCAGCACTGCTCAGGACTCGGTGCTGCAGGTCCTGTGCGGGCAGTGCGCGTGACTGCATCACGCTGGGCAGGGGCTGTGGGGCCGGCCAGGCACTCGCAGCGCTCAGCCCATGGCAGCTGCTCAGCCCAGCCAGCGTGGTGGCCCTGAGTGCAGCAGCTCCCCTGGGCACCTCGCAGAGAAGGAGGGCGAGCGGAGCTCGGAGCACCCGCATGGACGGGCCATGGGGAAACGTCGCTGCGGAGCTCGCCCAGGAGCAAGGGCAAGGCCCAGCCTGGAGCCCATGGCCGCACCGGCTGAGGTGCAGCCCTCCCTGCCCTTCTGCTCTGCCCTCCAGCCCTTGCTGAGACCCACATCTGCAACTCCAGCCCCCATACTGCGGGATCCTGCTCCACAGCTCCAGCTCCCCCGCTGCTCATCCCCGCAGGGCATTGCTGCGCTCAGAGATGCACCTCTGCAAGGCTCCTTTCAGCTACTGCACATCCTCCCCCAAACCCACCACACGTGGATCTGCCCCATCCCCGCCGTGCTGGCGAGGCCCGTGCCATCTCCTGCACTCCTGTTAGATCCTGCACGGGAATACTTGGAGCAGTGCAAGGCACGGAGCTAAGAGCTGCTCCCCTGCAAGCCAGTACGTTACCCCCACTCAGCAGCACCGTCGCCTCCCTTGCTTTCCCCTTGCAGGTTCAAGGAAGGGGAGAAATGATTTGATTTTCTGAAGGTGGCCAAAGTAGGTCGGGGCTACACAAGCCCGGGTGGGTCATGGGAGTGTTCTGCACCCTTCCCTCTTTCCTTTTTCCCCTCATACTCACTACAGCTGCAGCAAGCACGAAGTCCATGAGTTCAAAAATAAAAAATAACTATTGTAGAGGAGCTTAGGAGACTTTTTTTTTTTTTCTTTTTGTCCAAATGGGTGAGTTCAGAAGCAGAGAGGAACTGGCTGAGACGGGGATGCTCACACGTCTCCAGGATGGACAGGTCAGTGAACACCATGCTGGTCATTTTGCTCTAATCGGGCACAATCAACAAATATTTACCAACAAATGTTAACCTCCCTCTCACTAAAACATAACAAAACAAAAAATATACTAATGGAATCCTATTGTAGCTTGTCTGAAACACTGTACCCCGTCCTTGCTGCTGCAGAGGCTGCTGTTTTACTCATGGTGAGCAGGTCACCATAAGTGAAATGTGAAACTAGTGCCAGGGTGACATGGTTTTTACAGGAAGTACCAGAAAGGAGGACAACTCTTTAAATAAAATGAAATAAATAAACTTCCTCTCGCAGGAGCTCCCATAACTCTCTTCTCCTCTCTGGGATCCCTTTCCCTGATGGCACATCCAATGCATACAGCTCCTTTGTGCCCCATTTGGCAAGGCAAAGTGTGTGGCGGCCCTGCTGCTGCCGGCACCGGGGCCAGGCCCGCAGTGCACATTCTGCGCTGCCCAGGTCTGCGGTGCACAGTCTGCGCTGCCCAGGCCCGCGGTGCACGGTCTGCGCTGCCCAGGCCCGCGGTGCACGGTCTGCGCTGCCCAGGCCTGCGGTGCATGGTCTGCGCTGCCCAGGTCCGCGCTGCCCAGGTCTGCGGNGCGCTGCCCAGGTCCGCGCTGCCCAGGTCTGCGGTGCGCGATCTGCGCTGCCCAGGCCCGCGGTGCACGGTCTGCGCTGCCCAGGCCCGCGGTGCACGGTCTGCACTGCCCAGGCCTGCGGTGCACGGTCTGTGCTGCCCAGGCCCGCGGTGCACAGTCTGCGCTGCCCAGGCCCGCAGTGCATGGTCTGCGCTGCCTGTTGCAGGCTCAGCCGCATTTGGGATGAGTCAGGCGGGCGAGCGAGGGTACAAACATGTGGGAGAGCGCCTGGGCCGGTCGGCAGCACTGCCGGGGTGCGTCCGCGGCTGACTCAGAGCGCTAATCAATGATGTGCATCATTCTCACGCATTCCAGCTCCAGCACAAAACCCACAGGAGCCCCCATGGGGATGGCGAAGTCCTCCTCCTCAGAAACAGGCAGCTAAGCCCACTCCATGGGAAACACTCCTGTCTTGTCCATGTGGCTTTTCCCAAGGGCAGAAGCACCGAGACGACAATTGCATGCAGGCTGATGTGTGCATCCAGCTGGTGGATGTAGTGGCATCCAGCTGCAAGCAGATCACAGGCCTGAGGACTGTTTAGCTACAGCCTGGAGGAGAAGTAGTTAGTTGTGAGGGAAATGGAGGCTCAAAGGAAGAAGTTCAGATACCCTAAAGAAAACACGGGGAGATGCTTTGAATGATGCATGTTATCCTAAAACATGAGTCCAACAGAAGCAGCTAAGCCCTGTGGGACAAAACTAACTGGTCTTTTGGTTTTGTTCTGCTAGAGCTGTGGAGCTTCAGCTAAAGATCCACCATGAAGGCCAGAATTCAAGTTGTCAAAGAAGTCGGTCCTCTTGCCATGGGAGGAGAAGAAAGGGGAAACCATGAGTCAGAATGGGTCTTACCCCGGTGTCCTACATATGAACCTTGTTGTCTATAGCTGCATGTCAGGCAAAATACTTCTATTTCTTCCTGCCCTGCCTAAACTTTTGTTCCCTGCATTGTGCTTTCTCCCTCTCTCACATTCTGTCGTCTCCCTGCGTCAGGCTCCTCGAGAATGCAGCAGGCACTGGGATCTTTAGTGGCTGAAGCCTCAGTGTTTTGGGTTGAACCTGGCGGTGTAGCCGTGCCTTGAATGTAAAAAGCACACATAAAAAAGGCACATGCTATTGGGCAAGCACGTGGGGTCCTCTGAGAACTCTTGAATGGGGAGCAGCCTGTTGCTCAGCCCCAGATGTGACCTCAGCAAGCAACCTCGGATGTCCTGAGAAGACTTGGGCACTATGAGCAAAATGCTTCAAGACTTCCCTCAGTGTTCAAAGTTGCAACAGATCCTGCCAGGAACACCAGCGAGCTACCTGCAATAAAGGTGTAAAATTGTGGAATTCATTATGGATCTTTACAGAAATAATTGGGGAAAATCTGGAAGAGCCAGCTAAGCTTTCAGACGGCCAGTTCTCATCCTTTCCTGATCCCCTTCTGGCCCTTATTTACTAAAAGGAACTCAATTTAAGCAAGGAGAGTAAAAGCAAGAAAAAAACTACAATCAAATCAAAACCAGATAAATGCATCAAGATGATCTCAATATTGGATTGGAATGAAATGATTCAATTTGTTAAATTCCAGTAACGCAAAAATCCTTGCAACATAAGGAAGGATCTTTGGGAAGCAGCTGTCCTTCTGATTACAAACCTCAGTTAAAGAAACATACCAAAGACTATTTAATCTAGAAGCTGGAGATGCTTAAATAGTTCAATTCTGAGATGTTACTATCAAATGTTTCAGTCACAGAGCCAGTTATGAAGCTCCCTTCTCAGGCTTCCGCTCTCATAGAGTGGCCAACCCTCTCCTCTGTCAAACTCCTCCTCAAATAAGCAGAATTCTGACATTTCTTAGCTACCAGAATTACCTGGGACAGTTTCAAGTGTTCTAGAGCTTTTTAAACACGGAACAGTTTTGTGTTTATGAGCCAACATTGAGTGCAGTTTGAACCTAAGAAGTTTTCTTTGTAGTGCCCCTGCGTGCAGATGTCAGGGATGGACACAAGCACACACACATGCAGAGCAACATTTTCATGATGCAGTGTGAAATCTAAGAAAGTCCAGACATTTCCCGTCTATTAAACACAAGGCAACATTGATAAAGAAGTCACTTTCCCAAAGACTGAGCCTGGAACTGCAGAGGACATCTGCTTGGCTCAACACTTCTCACGAACAGACCTTGTCTGGAGGCAGACAGAGAAGCCGGATGCAGGAGCAACACGTCTGGTCCTGCTTTGACTCCTTGTCTTCAAGACGACCGTGCTTGCAGAGACTGGAGAGCTTCTTCCCTCAGCAGCATCACTGACCTTAACGGTGAGATGTCCCAGCCCTGACCTCAGGTTTGGGAACTTGGCTTCCCCTGCTCGGTGACATCTCCCCACCAGCCTGCAGACAAATCCCGTGGAAGGTCTAACTTGGAGCCACACCAGATCTGAACATCCAATGTGGCACGTTTGGAAAAAGTCTTGTTCTCATGTGCAGAGTAAAAAGCATTTGGTTGCTTGTAGAGCAGACACTGTAAGTCTGCAAATATTCCCTTGGGCCTTCATTCTCTCTCCCTCTCCTTATTTTTGTAAATAAGAAATTAAATGCACAAGATGTTTCCTGGATACTTTGGCATGGTCTTATCTGGATAAAAGGTCTTACGATGGCTCCGTTGCCAACTTACAGAAATTTCAACACAAAACTATCCTACAAAAATAGCTGCCTGCCAGGGTTTACTTTTATTTTTTTCTTTCCCCAACCATCGCTTGACATTCATCCATCTGCAAACTCAGAAATAAATTTATTACCACTGTCATCATTCTTCGCCTAAAGAAGGCAACTTATAGTTATCGTTCTATTTTGGAAGCAGGCTAGAAGTCAAGCAGTTCATCTTTCACCCTCCTTTAGAGCCCCACAAACCCACCAGTTGTTTCTTTCCTTTTTTCTTTTTGCCGAGCCGGCCTCTGAGCAGCGAGTGCCCAAAACCCCAGCGAGCCACCAGGAGCCCTTGGGACAGGACTGCTGCCAGTGGGGTTTTGAGGCCATGGGTCGGGCCTGGGGCTGTGCGAGCGCCCTGGTCTGGCTGGGATGGTCACAGTGTCGGGGCATTGGGGACCCCATAGTCATGGGCAGCTGTGGGGCCAAGCGCTTGGGCGATGGCTGCAGGAAGCGAACGGCACCCGCAGCCCCAGCGCTGAGGTACGGCTGAGGGGAAGAGCCCAGGCCGTGACATGTGTCAGGGGGAGCAGCCCCCCCATGGGCTCTTACACAGGCCGGCACATCCAGACGGCAAAAGAGCGTTCCCAGGGCTCCCAAAGGGGGCGGGCAGCTCTGGCTCTCCCGGGCCGCTCATCCTCACGCGTGGGGGCCCAAGGGGGACCAGGCGGGCAAGGCGAGCTCCCTCAGCCGGCCAAGGCTTCATGGGACACAGCACCCAATCCCTAGGGAATCATCCCCTCAGTGCAAGCAGCCCCTCGGGGCACTGCAGAAGGGCTAACCCAGCATCATGAGCCCTCTTTGTGCAATCGCGTGTCTCAGTGGCTGGGCAAGAAACCCAACCCAGTGGTGGAGGCAGCGCGCCAATGATCCTCCCACCCTTCTCTTCATATCCTGTGACTCGGTGGTCTATGTCAGGGCACTCAAACCCCAGCAGCGGCGTGGACGGAGAGACGTGCTAGCTGAAAGGGAAATACGTCAGAAGAAGAATTTAACTAATAAATTACATTAATGAAAAGTTCTTCGGGGAGCCGTTGGGTTGACAGTTCTACGGAGCAGAAGAGGGTCAGTCACAGGCAGCAGCAACACAAGCGAGCGGGTGGCGAGGGGGCCTCGCGATTGCCCTGGGCAGAGCGGTGGGAGCAGGGCTGGCCAGAGGGGCCATGGGGAGCCCTCCCTGCGTAGGCTCTGAATCCAGCCCAAGTCTAGCACCTGGAAACAGAGTTAGTAAAACGGGATGTGCTGCCAGGAACACGTAGCATCCTTGTGCTGCCGACGTCAGCGCTTCAGTCGGACACAGCTCTGCGGGGCGGGCTGGCTGTGTCCTGGTTTGGAAACACATGGGGGAACTTCAGCAAGGGAGCATCCGAGGTGCTGCTCCTGCTGCCTCCGTCAGCGCCCTGCAGCGGCTAGCTGTCTGTGCCTGGGTATAAGTACAGCCAAAAAGCAGTTGCAAGTGATACAAATAGTAATTCACTAAGCGGAGTACAGGGCACAACGGCGTGCTGGGCAAAAATATCAGCAACGAGCCAACAAAGCGGCTGTGGAGTCTGGCCAGTGCCTGTAGTAGCAGAGGAGGGACTTCAACGTTACATTTTCCTCACGGTGACGTAAGGTGTAGAGACGGGTGACACCAAACGCCGGCTCTCCAGGGGCTGTTGTCAGCCAGGGAGTGGCTCCACCTGGAGCCAAGGGGAGAGGGCAGCCCAGGAGAATCGGCCATGGCAGCGGCCATCCCGGCACGTGCTCCGGACGGGCCAAGACCTCCTGGACCCTCCCGCGTGTCTGCGCCACACAGAGCGGCCTACTCAGCCACTCAAGCTGGCTGACCCCGAAGGGAGGAAGCCAAGATGACGCACAAACTCCCTTCCCATGGCCTGTGAGAGCTGTGGACATGATCTGTGTCGCCCCTCGCGGAACTCCTGCCGCATGCACTGGGCTGTCACCTTCCTGTCACTGTGGATGAGAGCACGCCATAAATCCTGACATCCACAGGACGAGCTTTGGTTGCAAGGTGGCGACTGTGGGTTTGCCGTGTTCCAGCCTCTTCGGCTCCTTGCCCCCGTCCCCAACAGCAGCATCGGCAGCACCAGGAGGACACGGAGGAGCAGGTGCCGCCACCCCCGGCTCCCCAGCCAAGACGTCTTCTCTCACCCTATGAGCAGGGTCTCCAGGACGTGGTGCTTTGGCCTCCTGGCTCCTCTCTGCCGTGACACGTGCAGCACATGGGGCCATGGTGGGTCACTGGGGGCCGGTGTTGAGTGGACCCCCAGCAGGGCCTTTCTTAGAGCACGCTCGTTATTTCGCGTTGCAGGGTTTGAAGTCTCACAGTGTGAGTGGTTTGAAAAATAATCTGCAGCATTCACGAGATGTTATAAACTGGGGCTCTTATGTATTAGAGACAGGGCAGTAAATGCCAAAGTGGAGTTATTAGTTATTGCTGCCCTGATAAAAGGGTCATTAAGAGCAGTAAAAGTCTAAATGATAATGGGGAGATGTTGTAAACGCTCTAAGTGAGCATAAGGAAGGCACATGATATACTTGTCAGCCGAGGTCACTTCCTAATGATTTACAACCCTCTTCCGGCTGCCGAGGAGAAGCCTGGCTGTGCCTACCCAGCTCCGTGAGCGTGCCGATCATGGGTGTCCATGGGACCCTGGGGCTTCCTCACTGTCCCCTTGTTCACCCACACCCGGCAGAGATGCAAGCCCACAGAGCAAGCGCATCCCACGCACCTGCCCCCGGATGGGGACGCGAGCGTCCGCGTGAGACACCGCGATCAACACAACTTGCCTCGCCAGTGCTGCCTGCAGCGCTCGGCCAGTGAGGCCGATCGCAATCTAAACACCCAAGCGATTCAGAAACGAAGGCCGCTGCTTCCCCCAGGGTGCGGCAGGCAGAGCGGCCGGCGTCGTCTGTCCCGGAGGGCTCCAGCGCGCACGACAGAGGCTGGGTTTGGTCCTGGTCTTGGTCTTGTCAGACGTTAGCTGCCTGGGCTGAAGTTTCTCATTCCATATCTCTGTCCCCTGCTGAATTATTGTGGAAAACCTCAGCCAGAGCAGCTCAGCTGTGTCCAGCTGTGAGGCTGAGGAAAACTGTAGCATTTCGCCTCCTTAAAACAGACACTGGAAACAACTTCTTTGAGCAAGACCAGTGCTCTCATGCCCAGAAGTCTGCCATGGCAGCGCTCATGCTCTCCAGGGACGCTCGCAATGGTGCATGAAAACCAGGGCTATCAGGTAAATAGTCATACTCTAGAAGAAAAAGGTCAAGGCAGCCCCTTGCCCAGGGAGACCCTTGTGCTCGTCTCACTCCTCCCAAGCATGTGAGAGCAGGGGGAAGGCACAGGTGAGCGATCCAGGGCCAAGGATCGCATGGCAACTGCTCCGGTGCAGGGAGACGGGTCACGATGGAGTAACCCACCTTCATTCCAGCGTTTCTGAGCTTTCGAGCACTCGTCTTTGCAACCTAATGGCACTTTGGGCTCTACTCTACGAGTGACATTGCGGTGTGCTGGGTATCGTATGGGCATTGCAGCTCTCCCACTCCTTCTCATGGCACCTGGGCGAAGGTAAAAGCTCCATACGGAGCATCCCCACTGTTAACTGATTCACTCGCATGGATGCTGGAGCTCTTTGGAATAGCTATCAATCTCATGGAATAAAATAATCTGAACAGTATTAAAAAAAAATGACCTGTGTTTGGGCAAATAAGATACTTTTTCCTAGTAGGATCTACAAGTCATATTTTGTATGACTAGTCAGACCACTTTCAGACAGTGATAGAACTACTTCTAAACCCTTCACTATTTTAATTACTCTTATTTTAATCAAGAGAACATTGCTGTTGATTATATCTGCTTTTAAAAGTGCTTCATTTTGCAGTCAGTGCAAGTGCAATGCTGTGCTTTACAGATCAGCTACAAAATGCAAGTGAGAAGGAGTAAAGAAATCTGAACTTGAACCCTGACATGCAAAACTATC
This sequence comes from Eudromia elegans, assembly GCA_003342815.1. Taxonomy (NCBI): domain Eukaryota; kingdom Metazoa; phylum Chordata; class Aves; order Tinamiformes; family Tinamidae; genus Eudromia; species Eudromia elegans. The sequence continues at coordinate 4,839,741 of PTEX01000003.1, read as the reverse complement.
TGCTCAGCCACTTGCCAAGCCCTTGCAGACACTGAATCTATGCAGAGAAAACTAGGGCCACTGGGTGTGCTCAAAAGGGAAGAAATTCATCAACAAAATTGTCAGAGCAGCTATAATTGCACATACTGTTTCAAAACTGTTAGCAGTGAGCCAGCACAGAAAATGGCTCTCAGGCAAATACCTTAAAGCAACTGATCGATTACTATACTGCTCGGAAAAACCAGGCGAGTCCCAGGGCTGCCATGACTTTGGCAAGAGATCAGCAGGGCTGGGGAGGACAACCTCACTGCCAGGCGGCTGCAGAGAAGAGACGGCCGCGCTGGGTTTGTTTTCGACTTGCATTTTGGTTTTGTGTTATTGTAAACCGGTATGATGCTGTTTTGGTTTCCAAACACTTATGGTTCAGCTACTTATAAACAGCATGATTGTAACTTCATCCATGGAAATCATGGTGGATCCATTTACAGGATATTCATTTGCACTCACGCAATGGAGCAGCCAACTCTCCGTCAACCTGAGTGCTCCTGGCTGCCTCCTTCCTGTTTGCTTGTTTTCTATTACTTATAATGTGCACCATAATGCTCTTAATATCTTTGTTCACAAAAGCCACATCTGTGGAGGGCTTTTAATTTACAGCCTGGATGTTATTGTGCTTGTTTTCTTTCTTCCCAATAACAAAGCAGCTCTTGACGTTTCAGATGACGATTAAGGACGATTTAAGTGGTACCGCAGGGTGATGTTGAACACTCCCCTTCAGCAGCACTCACACGGGCCAACACTGCTCGTGCTCGGAGCAGCACCTTGCACGGATGAGCCCTGAGCATCCTCCCTCCTCCTGCATGGAGATCCTGGGGCACCTCAGTGGGGTGACTGACCCTCCAATCAAGCAGCCACCGAGGCCTGCGCCCCTAAGGAGGCCCAAAGCCTCATTGCTTGAATACTGGCATCAGGAGTTCCAGCAAAACCGGGAGTCACCAGGAATGCTGATTCTTAGGCTGTTCCTATGGCAGTGTGGTTTTGATAAATCGTGACAGAGCATGGAGTCACCCATGCACTCACAAATCTCAGGTCAGACATTAGCTTGGAAGCCAGGGGATTCTTCAAAGAAAAAAAATTTAAAAGACAATTTTTGTGTATACATTTGCCCTTGTTTTGAGTCTCTGTTTCCAAGTTTCAGTTGATCACAAGGGCTGCTTTAAAAAAAATCAAAACAAAACAAAACTAAAAAGATAACTGAGATTCTTCCTCAGGCACATGACTTCTGGAATGTAAATTGTTAAAAATCAAAACAAATAGACAAAGCTTTAGATGTCATGAGAGGCAGAACCACTGGGAACATTAATCTGTGCATAGTTTTTCTTGTGTTCTATGAGCAAATAAATTATGAGGTCAAATAGCAAAAAATGATTGTGATGTGTGATCTACAGGATAAAAAGTCCGGTTTGGTTTGGATCTTTAAACATAAACCAAGTAATTTTCTCCAAAACTATGTTTAATATGCATGTCCTTTAAAAGCTCTTTTACTCTGCAATATGTGAAATAAATACAAAGCAAAGTCTGTATTTACATACAACCCCTGTGCAGTGATGTGTTTTGAAAAGGAGGAGAGTTAATACTGCATGAAAAGGGCTACAGCTGGAGGAGGAGGCATTGGACTCGGGTTGCTGAGGGCTTTTGAGATGCAAAGGGAGACACGTGGATTTAGCTGTGAGTTTTCTTGGGAGATTTTCTGTGTCTTGCTGGTAAAGTCGTGATTCGACGGTTTTAAAATTGAAAATAGACAAAAGAGATTTGTTTGTAAAAAATGAAGAAGACTTTCAAACACAACTTAAATGCTAGCTATATTAAAAGTTATGGATGTTCCATATTAAAAATGAGACAGTGGGATAGGTTTCTGGGTCAGGAAGGGAGTCCTGCCCTTTGCCTCCCTTAGCCTGTACGCAGACATATACAACAATTTGGTGTCTCAAATGGCTGCAGGATTTCAGGCCACTGACATGACCCTTGAACCCCAATTTATTGAAAGCATCATTCATTAGAAGCATGGGTAAGTTGTGATCTTTTTGCTGATATTCTGTCTTCACCAGGGATGAGGTAACAGAGGCTGAGCGTGTTTTGCGACAAACCCTCTGTCCCACGTAAATCCCAGGTGAATTCTTGCGCGCTGCCGGCCAGGCGGCGGGGCCTTGGCACAAGCGCATTCAAGTCCCCCAGGGGCCGGGAACAAAAAACGAAGATTCATGACAGTCATAAAGGTTCAGCCTTCTAGGGACCAGGTCAAGTGAGAGCGTGCAGGGCTGCCGAGCGCAAGGGTAACGTCTGGCGTGTACGTGAGCTACAAACAAGCCCCCGAACACAGGGCCGCTGCGAGCAGGAACACCCACCTCGTTGCCCAGCACTTCACAAAGCGAGAACCACCCGTGGGGCATGCAGGGAGAGTGGGGCTGTTCTGTGCACTTGTATTTGTTCAGCTTCCAGCCTGATTGGCGAGCCGTGAGTCATGATGTTTGCCATGCACCAAGACCCACGGAAATGCAGCACCGATCCCCAGCGCGACCAGCAACTTCGTATCTGCCAAGATTCAGTTGCTTGCAGGGGTGGAAATCCAGCATTTAGTGCAGGAAGCTGTTGCAATCCAGTCTGCAAAGCGAGGGGGAGCACTGGGGAACGCTACCCACCATTGCTGCTCCTGAGACCACGTGTTCATATTGATCTGATTATATTACACGTAATAGTATGTTTTGCCACAGTCTAAAAGCTACCAATCAAAATGACAAGGGAGGCGGGGAAGCACAGGTATTATCAGCGCTACGAGATGTTGCCATAACATTTCCAAGAAATGGGAACCTGCTGGGAGTGGCGGAGGTGGCGTTCACTCACCTCGGAGCCTCCCTGTCTTAATAAATGGCATTTCTCTACAGCCACACATGCCAGAATGTGCCTTAATTTGGATCTGTCCTCACAACATCCTGAGCTCCTAAGCTGCAGTCTTAGTGAGGGCACAAATGGCAGGCAAGATTTCCCGGGATCGGGCTCGTAAACATGCAGCCGCTCGTAGCAGCTCGGCCAGCTGAAGTCACATACACCTGGGGCTGGATTCGGCTCAGTCTTCCTCTAAACGCCAATTCAAAAACAGGGTCAAGGAGGATCACGGAGGAAGAGGCTTTTCCTCACTTTGTTCCAAACCCTGGAAGCAAATGCAGGTCCCGTGAGGTAATTCTTCTCTTAGCTTTGCTAAGGAAAGGCAGGAGCGCTACTATTCTGGCAGCCTTTCTGCTTCCTCCCAATTTATTACGTACTCGTTACTCTGTCTGTAATGTGCCCAAGACTAAAATTTATTGTAGGAGACTGGCTAGCAATTTGCAGCCCTGCACATCTGGAGGACATGAAACAAAAGTTCTTTCTTTGAACTAATGAAAATTGAAACCCCATCATAAGAAATCGTCTCAATACAAAGTGAACTGATCTTTGGAATGCCCATAATATATTTTGGGGGTTAATTTATAGCAAAATCCTGTTTCCAAAACTTACCAGAGTATCAGTTTCAGTGATATTTGTGGAATTATTTGACTTCAGTTAAACCCAAATTGGCCCTAACAGAGATTAATTTTAACCTTCTGAAGCATCCCAGGGAAGATCATGTGATTGCTCCTTCTCAAGGTCTGTTCTCTGGGATGAGTATTGTTATCTGTCATCATACTATCCATAATATATATCCATAATTTTCTGTGAATGAAATAAATAACCCACAACCAAGTAACTCAAGTGAATTTTCCCCTGGGAGGGAATCTAGATTGCCTCTCTGTCTGTCTTTGTTTCGTTCCTTCATATCCCTGCCAAAAATGACAAGTTCAAGGACTCAGCCTAAATTTCCTGTCAATTCCTGTCCAAGGAGTTGCTGTTGACATGCAGTCTCCCTGAAAAGGAAGGTATTATCTGCCTCTTGTCAACAAACACCATTCCCTCTGCACCTCCTAGGGCAGGACCGAACTCCTCACCCGCAAGCTCACAGTGATGCAAGCAGGGGAAGGATATTCAGCAAATGCCCCCAGTGCTGATATATGCAGAGAAGCAGCACAGACAAAGAAGCCCAGCCACAAAACTTCGCTTCTCAAGAGTTTCCTGCCACAGAACAGTGTGAATAATTGGCACTTTCTTTGGCAATATGCACCACGTAAGAGGTTTGCTCGTTTGAACTTTCAAAATATCTCTTCATAAATTACTCGTTAATGATAGATATATAATCCAGCTACCAGCTAGGGTGCCTTTTACCTGCACAAAAAGTACTTGCATAGTCAATTCAGAAACACCCGGAAAGATTCACAAGGAAGCAAAGAATGGTTCTTTGTTTTGAGATCGCTACATTCGGGTCAGACGTCAAGTGTAACCATGTCTTGCTTGAACAGGCCTATGGCTTTTGTTCTCTCCCTCCACCTGCCAAAGCGTATTTCTTGACACCTCCTTATAATAAAATATTACTGTAAGAGCCATAGTAAGACCGTTTATAACACCACGGACAATAAATAACATGCACTAATATAGAGCCTTTCCTCTGGGGATCGCATTGTGCTTTAAAAAGGTCAGTGTAGCCATTTTCTCCACAGCCTCTTTTCAAGCATAATAAACCAAGATCTCCCCTGCGTTGCTCATCCCTGTGGTGACATTACTCCCCTCTGCTCCCATCTCCATAGGCATTTGTTCAACACAACGTGGAATAAATGAAACATGGAACACCCTGGAGGTGCTAAACAAGCCATCGTAGGTACCAGAAGTGAAGTAGCTGCTTTAGCTGGAAGCAGAAAGCAAACTGCTGTGGGGAGCACTGCAGAAACAGCACTGTGGTGCTTTCAGTCGGCAAGTGTTGGTCAGCGTTACACATATCAGCTCAGCAGAGAAGGCTGGTGGTTGGAGGAGCAATATGGAATTGCAAAAATGAGTGCAAGAATGGCACAAATAGAAAGTTGCGAAGACTTCAGGTGGAGGAGGGACAGAATGAGGAAAGACTAAGGAAATGAGGAAATGAGGAACAAAATGAGGAAAGACTATGAGGAAAGATTAAGCAAGCTGGGCCTGTTTAGCCTGGAGAAGACTGAGAGGGGATCTGATCAACATGTATAAGTACCTGAGAGGTGAATTTTAGGGAGGGTGGGCCAAATTCTTCTTGATGGTGGCCACTGATAGGGCAAGGGGTAATGGGTACAAGCTGAAACCCAGGCAGTTCCATCTCCATATGGGAAGAACTTCTTTGCAGTGAGGGTGACAGAGCCCTGGAACAGGCTGCCCAGAGGGGCTGTGGAGTCTCCTTCTCTGGAGATCTTCAAACCTGCCTGGATGCCACCCTGTGCCCCGTGCTCTGGGTGTCCCTGCTGGAGCAGGGGGGTTGGACTAGATGATGTCAAGAGGTCTCTTCCAACCTCAGCCGTTCTATGACTCTGATTCTGTGATTCTAGTAGCTAAATCATGGCTTGTTTGCTTTGACCTGCTGCCCCAGCTGGTAAAAACACACCTGTCAGGAAGTTTGAAAGGAGCTGGTAACACTCCAGTAACACTGTGAGCTCTGCCATGTGGGGCAAAGCATTCCTGTCTGTCAGACAACTACTTCAGAAGACCCAGTTTTATCACTGCATCAATCCCTCATCTTCATTAATTACTACAGAAATTGTAGGCAGCAAACCATTTACCATACAAGAAGCAGGAAACAAAGTATTATGAATCAGTGCCTCAACTAGCCCAAACACGACAGGCAAAGTTGCTTCCATCAATAGTGATTCCCCAAGAAAATCACTTATGTAACAGTATAGTTACGCATAATTACAAAGTGATGCACGTCCTGCTTACTCATTGGATCTATTTGTCCCATGCTTTTTCCGTAACACATCGTGTCTCATAAAAGCAGTTACAAGGGGTGATGGAGGTGGCAGTAAAAGTAATAGTTTTAAATGCTGCAATTTAATTCACATGGCTCCCAGCTTGGGGAGTATGAGCTCTGGGAATGACGTCGGAGCGATGCCAACCGTGAGTCAAGGAGAGGGCAGCAAAGGGAACAGGGCTGCCCTTCCTGTGGGAAGGGGCTCTCCAGCACCTAGCAGGACCTGCACTTCCCATCACTGCCTGACCTACTTTTGCTGCTCAGAAAACAGCAGCTGGGATTTTTGAAGCTGTCTCGGAGTCCACAGTCCAAATCCCAGGAGGAAGCTGCACCCTATTAGGGCCTGCATGGAGGCCAGCGTGCTTGTTTTCCCGCTGTCTAGGAAATTCTAGCCCATAACAAGCAGGGCAGTAGCTTAGTTACAGCAAACCTGCCAGGCGGATTGTGTTTTGCCCATGTTGAAGTCTATTTGTACTCGCTCCACTGAAAGGCAGCACCAGCTGCAGAGCTGCTTGAGTTGAGACATTTTAATGGCACTGGACACAGCTCTTGAGGAGGGATCTCGTCTCTCCTTAGCTTTACATTAGGGATTTATAACCTTCAACCACCAGGCCACACCGATCCCTGTTTAAAGCTGGAAACCCATCAGAAGCAACGACATCGCCCCTGCTTCTGCCGGCAGTAAATACAGCCTGACAGGCGAAGAGCACAGGGTGAGTGTGTGAGACGTTGCATTCAGCCAGCCAAGGAAATGTGCCTGACTAGTGTATTTAATAGGATCCTACCGCATGAATGCATTGCAGATTGCACTGCACCACTTCTCTGAAAAATACTTATGTGCAGAAAAATGGCAGGCACAGTATCTCAAGAGCTACTTCCTGAACGTGATCAGTCATTTCTGCTGCTGCTAGTGCCAAGGCCGGGGTTTCAGCAGCTTCCAGTCATTCTAGCCCTGCCCTGCAGAGACAGCACGGTTACTGGGAAGTGACCTGGATTCTGGCGCTTGTTTTGCACCGGCTGGAACGTTTGCCTTGGGATGCCACCAAACGCATGGTCGGCACACAAAAGGAGCCACGGCCACCACCCAGAGCTGCGGAGACGGCGTCCACAGGCATCACGTCCGAGTAGCTGCTGACAGGGAGGACGCTGCCTGGGAAGGCAAAGGAGCCTCTGCCTCTCTGCATGGGCAGCATGAGGGCGGGAAAAGACAGGAAATTCAAAAGAAAAAAAGAAAGGAAAATGCAGCCCTGATCTACTGTAAAACAACCAGCCCAGCACTGATCCAAAAGAGGTGACAGTGAATCAGAGACATGAGCTGGTGTCATAAGCAACAACAAAACAAGTGTTTTGGTACAAGCTGACCAGTGTCCTAGGTGGCAGAGCCAAAGGAGGTGCTGAGCTGTGAGTCACCTGCCTCAAAGGGCTGAGCCTTGGATAAGAGCCAAAGAGGCAGCACGGAGAGAAACGGGAGAGCAGGGTAGAAGGGAGGCAGTGGCAAAGCCCTGCACCTCCTCAGAGAGCAGAGGGCAAGGCTGGAATAAGCCAGTTCCACTCCCTAATTGCTATTTCTGGCCAGGCACATAATGCATGGAGTGTTTTGCAAAAATAAGGGTCAGGCTGCTGCCCATACCAGGACACAAACAACAATTAGATAGAGGGAAATGGTTCAGAAAGTCAGATCACTAAAAGCAAGGGGGCAGGCAGAAATAGATCATAAATATATATGTTGGTATGTATGAATGCATGATGTTTTACTCCTTTAATCCTCTGCCTGGACTTTGTTACTGATTGAGATACATAAAGAAAATTACAAGTAAGACAAAGGCAATTGTAATAACGATTGATGCATTTTTGGAGGGGGAAAATACAGACACAGGTTAGAGCTTCTTAAGGTGGAACGAAAAAGAAAGGATGGAGGGGAAATGCAAAATGGACAGGAGAAGAGGCTGCACAGCACCAGTCAAGTCTGAACACTGACTTACCAGGCAGCTCTAGATTACAAGGAAGTGTTAGAGATGACAGGAAAAAGGAACAAAAAAGAATGCATAGGGTTTCATGCTGTTCCAAGGTTGGTACTGGAAAACTACCTAAGAAATGGTAAATACAAGTGTAAGAGGTAGGTTAAAAAACACACAGGAGAAAAGGAGCAAGGTGCTCTAGGTAATTCCATCAGTACAGTACAGTAGTGTTTTCTGATTTGAGAGAGATGATAGAAGAGATAAGGAAAAAAAAAAAAACAGGCCCCAGTAGAAATCAAAACAGAGATTTACTACTACAGGATCCAAGCAAAACAAACAAACAAAAAGCAACAGAGCCAGAAACGTGTTTCCACATGCACGTCACTCAGTCTCACTGGCGCAAATCTAAATCAGCTCTATTGATTTAACGGATATTAACCACATTTTACAATGAAGCAGATGACAATAGAATCTGACTCACTTATATCTTGTACGAGGCAGGTGAGAGCTGAAAGGATCAAAAGCACTGGAAGCTACACTGAGATAAAGCAGGAAGAGAATTCAATAGGTGGAAAAATCTGCAGGGTTATATATGATATTCAGAAGCTCTCTCATGAAAAGAATTTTTTTTTCCTAGAGAATATGAGGTATACTTTGTGCAAATTTAAGGGAGACAGGTTACAGGTTGCTTTTTCTCTAGCTAATAAAAAGGCCTTTTGCAGTTACATATAACAATGCATTATGGAAGATGCACCTAACACAGACAGGAGGAATCACCCACCCTGACAATTTGTTGTCCTAATCCGAACCATTCTGGGTACCAAGAGGGAGACAAGCAAGGAAACACAAGGGTTTCTGGAAACCTGGAAACACAATCTGGAAACACAAGGGTTTTCTGCAGCTTCCATCTCTTTTTATATACTTTAATTCTCTGACTTCTTAGTTCCAGTTTTAAGCATCGGTTACATGCTCCAGTTATCCCTCATTTTTTGTCTCATGAGATATCCAGAACATGATAAAAAAAATTCTTAGTATAGAAAGCATCAATATCAGGGACTTGTAAACAAAATAGAAAGTTATGTCCGCATGGCTTAGAAGTAATATAAAAGTAGAAAAGTAATGTGAAAATTCAGATTCATGAAGCAGGTTTATATATAGAGGAAGCACGTAAAAAGAACACAACATCCATACATTTATTCATTTTAATGTTTTGGAACATAATATTGAGGGCACATAATAAGCCATCAAATGTAGCAACTTTCATATAACATTAATGAAAAAAACATTTTGGAAGATTTAAATGCAGCAGTAGTAACACTTTCAATATTGCTTTAAAAATTATTTCTGTATACTCATTTTAGGAAAAAGAAACTTGCATGAAAGATGATTTTAGGTTCTCTTCCTTTCAAAATTTCATTTTTTCTCCATAAAAGATCTTGGGATTTTTTTTTTCTCTCATTTCTCTGATCTGTGGGCACTTATGCACATAATTAAACTTTATGTGCACATGTAGCTGTACTCACTTCGAAGTGGGAATCCACACAGAATCATATGCTGGAGAGTCAGTGGAAACACAAATACGTAACGTGATACTATGAGGGAGGCCCAAGAACAAGATTTGCAGCACACCTGCACAGCCATTTGCTTTGCTCCTCTATCTGTCTAGAGACCTGTAACCATCGACGGCCTCGTTACAAGTATTTAAACCTGCCCGTGCTGCTTTGACTGCTCTGATTGTTTGTGCTCCTCCCCAGGGCCTACAACAGAACCATGTTACGAACAAAATACAAAACATCAAACTCAGCTACACCAAAAATACAACGGTTAACCTACGGATCACTAAAAACACAAGCATCTCCATTACCCACCCAACAGACCAACAGCTACAGAGGTATTGTAAGGTGTACTTAGAAGTCCAGCAAACGCCTCGGGCTCCTCCCGCCCTCGCGGCCCCCTCGCCTCTCCTCACGGCGGGAGCACCGGAAGGGCCTGTGGAAGCCGGAAGCGGGGCGCTCTGCCTCGGTACGCCCGCCGCTGTGGCTCGGCCGCCGCCTCGGCCCGCCGCCGCCGTTCCCGCCCCGAGCGAGGGCCGGGGTGGCAGGAAGTGCGGGCCGCTGTGTTCCGCGCGTCGCGGCGCCGAGCAGAGGCGGGCGGCGGCGGCGGCGCCCTGGCGAGAGCGGCGCGGGGCCCCCGTGGCGGGTGGCGGCCGCAGCGCGGCCATGGAGGGAGGTGAGCGAGGGCCGGCGGCGCGGGTGTCACCCGCATCCCCCTCCGCCCGCGCCGGGGCCCGCGGAGGGGAGGGGCGGGGGCCCAACGGTCGCTAACGGCCCCCAGCCGCCGCTAACGGCCGCCAGCGGCCCCGCGCCGGGCCCGGCAAGTACCACAGGGTTTCTGGCCGCCACGGGTGGCTCTTTTGCGGGTTCCAGCCTCCGGTCCTGGGTGATCCCCTTTCCCCTCCCCGTTCCCAGTGTTCCCGCCGTCTCAGCGGCGGGCGAGGTGGCCCCGAGCGGCCGGGAGCGTCTCCGCAGCCATCCTGGCCCTGGCAGCTCTGTGGCTTTTTGGACGGCGTCACTTTTTTGGGGAAAAGAGGTAGAAACTCTCGGTAGACGCCCGGAGAAGAGCGGGGCGGGCGCACGCGATGCTCTCCTCTGGTGTGTCACAGGCTCCGGCTCTTCTCCAGCGGGGCCCTCCCGAGCTGCCTGTCGTGCAGTCTCCAGTGTAGGTTAGTCCTGCACAGCCGTGTCCACCTTCCCTTCTCAACGTGCAGCGTGTGGGGCAGTGAGCCAGTGCTCAGCGTGGAGGAGGTGTGTGATCAACAGCATCTAACTCGCCTCTCCAGGCGTGTTAGATAACGCCCCGCGCTGGCGTTAGATAAGAAAACTCAGCCCTCTTTAATCTGCCTCTTCATGCATTGGCTCACAGACCTCTACTGCATTTTCTCTTGGTCCTCTGCTTCCCAGGCTGAGGGGTCTGCTTGTTCCTTGCATGGAAGCGCATCCTCCATCAGCCTGGTGACCCTTCTCCAAACGCTTCCCAGCTCTTCTACATCCCTTTCCAAGACAAGCACACCAAAACTGCAGTGGGTTCAGTTTGCAGATGAGTAGTGGCACACCGGGGCAGTGAGCAACACTCTTCTGCAAAAGCTGCGCAGAAATAAGTGTTCTCTAAGCAAAAGTTGGGAGGAAAAGGTCCTGGGAACTTACAGGGAAATAGAAAGCAATCTTGGATAAGAAGCTGCTTGCTGGATAGAGAGGAACCAAAAGCTGTACTATGAGTTCAAAATCTTGGACACTTTTTAGTTGTCACCTCGTTTGACTTCGTTTTCACTCCATTTAAAGGATTCATAGAAGTAGAAACAGCATTTCTTCTTGTTTCAAGCAGCTGCAAATGAACCAGAAATAGCATGTTGGATCTTTCTTTGTTACTGACTAGGGATTGGAGGAATCTGTTGAGCAGTCTTCAAAACCAAGATCACTTGCTGCTTGAGATGACATTGTTTCAGAATTAGAATTTTTAGTTCCTTCTTTAGTAATTTTCTATGACTGCTGGTAGCTCTCCTATGAGCATCTTCTAGTCTGGCTAGCTTATCTGCCACAATAGAGAAAAAAAGTGCTTATTTTCTTTGGTCACTGGTCGTCACCACTGTTTGCACTGGTCATCACCACCCAAGCACATATCTCCTTGCTCTGGTGGTTTAAATATTCTTTTCACCGTAGTTTGTGTGGTTCAGGTGGTTTCTAATAACTGTGTATTCTGTGTTCTTATTACAGAATAACTTAAAATGTGTGGCATGAAGACGTGTATGTTTTATTTCAGATTGACAATATTAGATGTGATATTGATTGCCCTAAATCAATATTTTGCTGAATATCTTTCTGATTGTTGCATAGCTCAGGAAGGTAGACATTTTCAGTTTATTCCGTGAAAAAAGATGTCCAGTTATAGCTGGAGATCTTGATTTATGCAGAGTAATGCATATGCTGCTTTGAAAAGCCTGTTAAAACAGATGAACATACTACCTAATACCAACGGATACCACTTTGTATTACTATCTTGTTTGTTTCTTGTAAATCAAATGTTCTGGAGATAAATGTAGGCTAATGTAAACTTGGAGTAGTATACAACCTTAGCAATTAACAACTGGAAAACTTTATCATGGGGATGTGAAGATTAACACCTCACGTTTATGGCTGAATGACTAGAGAAAAGCAAACCACTGTTTGAAAGTTTGTCACTCATGTGTGGGGCAGTAGGTCAAACTAGACAGCTAATAATCATCCTTTTGTATGTAGTCTTGCACTCAGTGACTTAGTGTGATTGCCTCTCAGAGTGCAAAGTAAATGGAGCAGGGTTTTAAACTTTCATTGCTTGCAGAAAACAGCAGCTGAAGAAGTCCTGAACTCTGCAATCTGCAATGATCTGCATGGCGCAACTGCCTGGGCTTTTTATCGTGTGTTAAACAAAGAGTTTTTCTGTTTTTTCTCTAGTAGATGTGGAAAGGGGAAAGAAGTGGTATCTACTATACTTCACTTTCACTATACGAATATCATGCAACCCAGTTTAAAAGTAAGGGATGACCCCAAATCTGTATGTGTGTAATACACTGCATAAAACCAATGTATGTGGAATGACACTGACACAAATTACTGTCAGTGTCCATATCCACTAATCTAAGAACTACCACATGCCTTCATTTGTATAAGTTGACCATGGAATAAAACAGTAAAACTGCAGTTGGAATTGTGGGAATTGCAGTGTGTGTCCTTGAGAGAAAACTGTTTGTTTTTCTAAGGAATAAGATGGGAATTGGTTTGTGTTCTGTTAGTTTGTTCACTTTAGTTACACATATGAAATACTTTATTCATAGAGTCTTCCTGTCAAATGTAAGTGCTGTTGGTCTGAATTAGTAGCAATAACTGTCTGTTATCTGTCTCTGTGTGGACTTCTTTGGATGCAATTGTAGCTGTTGCATTGCAGTAACTTCCAAAAATGTCTTCAGGGGCAGCAGACCTGCGACAGAGAAAGAAGCAAAATGACCCAGAATCTGACAAAATGACTACAGATGGGAGTAACAAAGAAAATTCAAAGCTGGGAAGATCGCCAAAGTGTAAGCTACAGATTTTTAGCCAACTAATTTTTTCCTGATTTTTTTTCATTATTCTTTTATATTTTATAGGAAAATATTTATAGCACAGTAATTTATAACAGACTTATTGTGAAGTTCAAAACTTAGGTTTTTGAATGTTTCTAGAAAAATAGGCATGTGCTTTAGGATACTTTAATAATTACATTTTATGTATTGCAGAGTGAAGTAGTAGTCCTGGGTTGTTTCAGTTTGGGGGGGATGGAGGATTTAAGAATCTTGTTATTGTCTGAGTGCAAATAAATATTTTAAATATTAATTGGGCTTGGAATTATCTTTCAATTTCGAAACTGAAAGGCGGGAAGTAGTGGCATTGAGGCAAGAAAAGACACAAAGTACTTACAGCTTTATGAGAATTAAATAAACGCAATCTTAGGCAAGTGCTCCTGAGGCCACCAAAGGCCTAACTTTGATGCTGAATGTACGTACTAACCTGAGGGAGCCACAGGTGGAATGGGCATCAATTTAATGAGTTAGATAAAATTCAGATTAGCTCTTTCTTCATACATATGAAAAAAATAGAAAGGAGAATAGAAATCCTGAAATTGATATTTGATGCAATGATGTCACTTTTCTTCTGTTAGTGTATTTAAGAATTTTATGGTGGTTTGGGTAGAATCTCGGATTTATTTGGAAGACATTCTCCTTTCTTGGAATTTCTTTGAAAATGAAGCTTGTTAAAATAGAGAGAAACTTGGAATATAGCTTTTTGACTCTCCTTTTTCAGATGTGTTAGTTCAGCGCTTTGCAAAACTCTTCTTTGGCTGCCTTGCAGCAGTCACCAGCGGGATGATGTACGCTGTGTACCTTTCAACATACCATGAACGGAAATTCTGGTTTTCCAGCAGACAGGTAAAGAAAAAGTCAAGCCATTTATAATAAACTGCTGAACTGTGTCCTTGAAATCAAAGTTGACCTGTGTCAGGTTGGAATTGCTTGCTCTCAGAATCCCAAGGCTTTCTACTCGGGTCTCTTTCTTTGATATGTTCTCCTTTTCTTTCTCCTTTATTTCCTTTCTCTCTCTCTTTTTTTTTATCTTTTTTTTTAATTTTTTTTTGTTTCCTTAAGGTATTTCTGCTACTCATAGCAGTTTTTCTTATAATATTTTTATGTGTTCTCCCATGTTAATCTTTGTAGTTGAAATACATTTCAATTTGGAAAGCATACTGAAACATACCAGGATTGTATAAGCTAAGCACACCAGAATGGTATATAAACAACAGGAGTTTATGGTTTTTAAGAGCTATAATGCTGAGTGAAGTGTGTAAAATTGAATGAAATTCAGGTCTGTGAATATGAAACAATCCTGTGAATCTTGCAGTTACTGTACAGGTTTGGGCCGCTGTGATTCAGTGCCTGCTCCCTAAGTTATAGGGAGCATTATATCCTGACAGAGGTGCTGTGGAGATTAATGTGTTGTAGAATACTTCGAAGATGTACAGTGGAGTCATAACCATGTGCTATATTACCAAACCAGCCTATCTGAAAATATATGATCTTCTATGGGAAGAAATTGCAGGAGGTGAATATATCTATATTTTTTCCTAGGAACTTGAACGAGAAATTACATTTCAGGGTGACAGCGCCATTTATTATTCGTTCTATAAAGAACTGCTAAAGGCTCCTTCCTTTGAAAGAGGTATGAAAAATGTGTGTTTTATTAACCTTGAAAAATCCTCTTTTACTTTTGGAGACAGTTTAAAAACTCCTGCAGACTAAGGAGGTTGGTTTCACACATTCAGACAAGTATCTGGGTGAGGTGTTTTTTTTTTTTTTTTTAGGTTCTAAAAAGCTAGGTCAGCATGGAGTTTTTATTTAGACTTTACTATCCTGTATTCCAGACAATTTACCTTTAATAATATGGACTGGTAATTAATGGTTTTTCTGATGTTGCCCCATATGTAAGTCTTTGCTGGTTTCAGATGTGCTGCACTGTTGATTTTTTTTTGCTTCATAAGAATAATTGGCCTTTAATTTAGAGGTGGGGACCAGATTGACTGATTTCCATCTAGATCTAAAGCGGTGGTGAGACAAGTGAACAGTTTTGCGCTGGATTGGTGAGCTCAGAAGAGCATCAAAACTGTCACAGAAAGGCAAGAACTGCAGGAGAGAGGAAGGAGTGAAGGGCTGTGTGGCAGAACCTGCTCCTTCAGTCCCCTCATGTCATCACACTGACCAAGTGAAACTTTGTACCTAGCGTTTTGTTGGCTGAATAGTTTCCCAGCTAGGTTGTAGTGTATGCCAGCAATGTATGTCTTTATACAGTCAGTTCCTTATCATCCGTGGGGAGGTTTCCCAGACTCTGCATGGATAGGGCACTCCCAACATGCTGGAGCTGGGCATGCAGACAGGGAGCCTTGTGTGTGAGCTGAGGTCACCGGCCTTGGACGGTGTCTCCAAGCTCTGCTGAGTCCAGGTATGAGACCTGCAGGTCCTGCTTTGACCTGCCTGGAAACAGCTGCAGGTCACACACCGAGATACATTCAGGGCTGGAAACAGGAAAGTGGTTTGGCTGTTGTGCTGTTCTTTTTTTGCTTTTAGTTATTCCTCATTCCTCATTGTCATGAGTCATGGTAAGTTCTTTTGGTTTAGTTTTTCCTTTTAATTCTAGTATCTCTCAGAATGGTGTATCCTACTAGTATGCCAACATCAGTAGAGTCCCAGTGTCATACAAAAGTGTATTGTGTTAGGTGAATGATCAGAAGTCTCAGAAATGCAGGGCTGGAAAGGTTGTTTAGGCCATCATAACTGACCTCTTTGTGGACATGCTTTTAATAAATTGGAATTATTCTGATTAAAGCTTTGTCTTCCTTCTTCAGAGCATCGCTTAAGGGTGTTCTGTGGGGAGGTTATTCCAAGACTGTGACAGTATGTTGATATTGCAAAGGCTACAAGTTAACTACTTACTTTTGGGCACATAATTCAAAGACTGGATCTAGAAATAGTAAAAATATTGTAGCAAAACCAGTAGTGTGTAAAGCATCTAATACAGAAATTTATTCTTCACTTTAAAAGTATGTATCATTAGCTTTAGTGGTCAAATTTGTTTCCTCTCTGCTTTTGAGTACCATTTCCACCCATTTTAAGAACAACAGTAGTGTATTCAAGAATATTTTTTTTGTCTATAGGTGTTTATGAGTTGACACACAACAATAGGACAGTATCGCTGAAGACCATAAATGCAGTCCAGCAAATGACTTTATATCCAGAGTTGATTGCCAGTGTATTGTACCAAGCATCTGGTAGTGAAGTATGTGCATTTCTCCTGCTTTTTATGCATATGTTATTAGAGTGTGTCTGTGTGTTTGTGTTCGTGTGTGTGTGTTTGTGTGTGAGAGAGAGATATTCTCTGCTGTATACAGTAAACACATGTAGCTTGTTGAATGAATTGTAAATGAACTGGGAGTTAAGCCTAACATTGGGTCCAGTTTCTTCTCAGTTCTGATGAGTCTCTGGCATGGGATTTGGGAACTTATATGCACTAGACTTTTCTGTCTGTTCTTTACTTCTATTAAATTGCTCAGAAATGTGGGAAGTAATTGTGCTACCTGTTAAAAATGGGAAAGTCAGCTTCTTCAGGGTACAGGCTTGATAGCAATACCTGTCTATACCGATCTCAGTACGGGTAAAAAGAAAGAACAGTTTTTGTAGGTGAACCTTTTGTCTCTTTGTGATACCCTCATGCTTTGTTCTGCTTATGCTGCATAGTGATGTCCTGTTTCATGCTGTCTCATTTCTCTTTCTTTCTTTTTTTAATCTATATGCTTTTCTGTGTTTGCGACCCTTTCCTGCCACATCTTTGCCTTTCCAAGCTCCTGCCCTACTTTTTTTTTTTTTAAATGAGTCCTGTGAACTTTATATCTCACTGCAATATGGATTTATTAAATCTGACACACATAATGTTCATGCTAAAGCAAACACAAAACTTATGGCACTAGCAAGCGGAGTCCTGACGTGCTATTAGTTCACAGTGCTTTGTTCTCCCTCAGCCCAAAATAAAAGCATTGGATACTTTTCTAGAATAGGTGCCATCTCTTACCTGTTTGTAAAGCACCTAGCACACTGTTAGCAGTATGTAAATAGTATCATTTCTGGCTTCAGCTCAGTTGCTGCTATGTCTCTTCGTTTTTATTTGTTATTTCAGGAAGTTATTGAGCCAGTGTATTTCTACATTGGTATAGTTTTTGGACTGCAGGGAATTTATGTGACTGCATTGTTTGTAACCAGTTGGGTTATGAGTGGGACTTGGCTGGCAGGAATGCTGACTGTAGCATGGTTCATTATTAACAGGTAAGAAAAACATCTTTATATAATCTGGCTTGTCAATAGGATATTTTAAAATATTAGAGTGGGGTGGAATGCTTTCTGTTAAACTTTGTGTTCTTCTTGTGAAAGCAAGTGCTTGTGCTGAATACAAAACATTTCCCAGTGATATATTGATTCTAGTAATGCTTTTACTAATGGAAAGCCTCCTGAGGCCCAAACCAGCCATGCTGTAACTTAATATAATGAGTATACATGAATGTTTTGATACAATTCCATTTTTTACCAAAACATTCATCAGTTGGTTTTGTTCTGAAAAAAAAAAAAAAAAAAAAAGATTTCAGCAGAATTTCTGCTGTAAAATAAAATTTTTGTCCAAGGCCAGCTGCAAATATTGTGATGCTTGTTCTCCTGCTTAAAAGGAAATGATCAAATGCATTTTTTTTCTTATAAAAACTTCTTTTTTAATCTGCTTTATATGTTTTTATGTAAACTTAGATCTTCCTAGATGATTCTGATCTCAATTTAAAAAAAAACATGTTTCATGTTCATGATAATGTCTCTCTGCTTTATGAATCAGCACAGCGATTGAAGGAAGTGTTTGGGCAATAAGAAGTTGTGTTCTGGATCTTGTCTGTAACCAAAGGGCTTTGGGAATTTCTGTGGATCTGAGAGAGCTTTTTAATTGTAAAGCAGTTTCAATCCATTTGAAGGAAAAGAGCTACAGAAGAGCAAAGAGATGGTGGTATCTTTAAAGCTGAGCTGTTGGGAAGCATCTTTTAGGAGTGTGAAGTCATTATAAGTGACTCTGTGATTAGTAGCTAAAAATACTGTTTATCAAGCTGGGGTGAGCAATGGAAAGCAGGAAGAAATGTAGAATAAATCCATATTTTTTAACAACAAAGAAGTTTAAACTCTCTTATAAATTAAAAGGTCCAGTAGTTAAAAAAGCTCCAAATACGCTTTTGTAAGAGGCTTCAGAAGTAAAAATGAAAGGTGACACTTTCAAATATCTAAATGATAAAGGAGCTCAAGACTTCTTTTAAAAAGCACTGTAGACACAAAGAAGACTCTGTACTCCTGAAACGGGTGCCTTTGATCACATTTGAAAGTGTGACTTGTACTTCTGAGTCACTTTAGCACTTTTGAAAACTTTCTCCTACGGCTTATGTTGTGCAGATACTGTCAATTCTCTTCATGAGAAGATCCTGCTGCTCTTCTGTCCTGTGCTCCCCATACACCTTTGATCTTTGATTTTGCTACGCAGAATTTCCCCTGTGGATCGAGTAGCTGCAGGTGCTATTGCTGTGGGGGAGCATCACTTTGTAATCTAAATACCTCGTGCTCACCTAAACCACTTTTATAAAACACTACAAGAGAAATGAGCATTTTTTTTCCTCTCAGCAATGAGCTGTTTTTTATTCTCTCGTGGAAAGGGCAGTACCCCCATCTCTATGGACGTACGAGCAAAAGGAGCCTGTCTTGTTGTGGCACAGGTTACGGTGCTGCTGTTGCACCCAGTATTGCGGGTGAGGGTGGCCTGGGAGCAGGTGCCTGCCACTTACACAGAGACCTGCTGACTGAGTGAGCAAGGATTGGGACCTTCTGTGCTGATGCTATTAAATCTGTGACCTCTGTCAGCAGCAAAACTGCGTCAGTGTTGCTTTAAACCCAGCATAGGAATAGTTTGATTACAAAGACATACTGACTAGAAGTGATGTTTAGGCTTGCCATGATATTTTTATTCCATAAATCTTTTAATAACTTTCTCTGTACTTTGTTCTAGGACAGATACAACAAGAATTGATTACTCCATACCATCAAGGGAAAATTGGGCCTTGCCATATTTTGCTTGTCAAGTAGCAGCTCTCACAGGCTATTTAAAAAAAAACTTGAATTGTTCTGCTGAGGTAAAACCAAATTTTGTACTAAAGAGTACCTGATAGAACTGTGCTGTTGAGTAATTACTACTTTGTCACTTTTTTTTGTCCTATCAGGCAGAAAAAAAAAGATATTTTGTTTGTTCTTTTCAAATGAACTATTTCAAAACAGCTACTATGTACTGGTTTTGCCTGGAGCTCTATGGACCTTGAGCTTGGCTCTATTTTGCCCCCATAAGGGTTTAGGGAGAATGTTGTGGTAATAAACTATGGGGGATATATTTAAGATAATCTGATACAGAATTTTTCTCAACATACAGACAAATTCATTGCTTCTCCTATTGCCTGGAGAAGAGAATGGTAGCCTCTTCTCTCTGTCAAAGATATTTCCTCTGAGACTTTAATAATTTTTAATATTTCAGTAATGACCTTCCTCCGAGAAAATGTTAAATAAATCTGAATTGAGTATTTAAATTAAATCCTAAAATAACTCTCTCTGTGTTAATGACCTCTCTATTACTTAGTTGCACGGTGTTGAAAGTTATGCTTTTTTGCTCTTTTTTTTTTCCTCCAGAAGTTTTGTTACCTTTTGGTGAGCGCTTCAACATACACCTTCATGATGATGTGGGAGTACAGTCACTATCTCCTGTTTATCCAGGCAGTTTCTCTCTTTCTAGTAGACAGCTTTGCCCTGGCACAGACGGAGAAGGTATTAGACCTCTGCTATTAGAAATTTCTCTTGACTGGAGGAGGAAATAAAGCCTCAGTGTTGCCTGCTGTGCATAGCAGAGAAGCTGCAAAAGGCATAGACTGAATAATGCCTTGAATGTCTTGGAATATGGACTTACCCATGTGCATGTCGTGTCAAGCAGGAGAGTAAAATAGTTTGGGACAGCTTCTTTAGTAAAAGTCTGAAACTAAGCAAAACTAAGGCTTGAAAAGATTCTTCAGGAGCTGAAGAGTGATGAATAATTTTCAGCGATATATCATTTGCCCTAACTGCCTCTCCTCTCTCTTTCCTCCCTATCCACAATAGAGTGGAGGTAATCCAATAGTGGCTGCTTTGGTTTTGTGCTGCCAACTGACTCATTTTCAGCTTGGATAGTTCACCCTCTACTAGCTTAGTCAACAAATAGGAAAGCCAGACGTTGTAGGTGATTTGATATTTCAATACAGTGAAATGTTTGAATTTATTCTACAAAATAATTAAGACTGTTGTAGTAATAAGGTATTTTTACTCAACCCGTTCCCAAGATAGAAATGATCCTTGGTACGTGTGTGCCTGCTGGTTTTGTTTTATAAAATTTCTGTTTCAGGCTGTGTGCAATAGTGGTTGGTCACCTCTTCTTTCATTTGCTTTCCTCCTGTTCCTCACTAGTGGGAAGTATTCAAGCTTTTGTTTAAATCCAAAAGAGACCCTTCAAAATGTAAGAGGGAAGAGATGTGTGTTTCAATGAAAGTCCAAAGAATCAAGTGTCATAATTTCTAAGATCTGTAAATAAGAGTGAGTTTCAGTAAAAGTGTGTGTATCCTTGAAACAGGTTAAGTGGACAAGTTGTTGTAGGGCCAGGTAAAGTGCATGTTTACAGTAGCAAGCTGTTTTACAGGAACTGGGTGTGTTCCTAATGGTGCACTGAGGTTATTGCTTCATGCAGCACTGTATCACAGTAAAGTGCTTCAGAAAGGAAAGACTGCATAAAATGCAGCTTCTTTTGGCAAGGTCACAGGTTTCTTGAGAAGCAGTTATGCACGAGTTAACATGCTGAGCAAGGTCATGTTGAAGTAGAGTACTTTTTAGAGCCAAATAGTTCACTGACACATTCACAACCCTGAAGATAGGAATTATTGTGCTGATTAACAGGGATTATGGAGGGAATTTTCTATTGTTCTAGAAAGTAATGTGTATATACTGCAATTTTATTTTATTTTCCTCAACAGGTGCATGAAGTATACAAGATCTACTTGTTTTCTCTCTTTCTGGGGTACCTCTTGCAGTTTGAAAATTCAGCCTTACTAGTGTCACCATTACTAAGTCTTGTAGCAGCTTTAATGCTGTCTAAATGCCTTCAGGTAACTAAGCTCTCCTTGAACCCTAAGTGTATTTTCTGTTGTTTAAACTGAGCTCCAAATAATTTGGAATTTTAAAAATACTTTTGCAGGTGAATATGAGAAAAGGTACATTTATGTCAAGATTGCTGAAAATAATGCACATTTACGTGGTACTTACAGTAGCAGTGACACTAAACTTCTCACTGAAGGTAAGAGGCCTCAGTAGAAAGAATTATATTAATTAAACCATATTCTAAATGTTAGGTTACAGTTAAGCTTGTAAAAATCTTTACAAGTTTTACTTATCTGATTGTTCTGTGTTACTTATCTGATTGTTCTGACAGTTTATGGCTTAGTTCTTAGAAAACTGGAGGATTAAGGGTTGAGTCATTTGGTGTCTATATATTTTTGAAAATCTTTAACAACTCAAACAGATTTGTTTTTGTTTTGTTAGGGGGTGTGTGTTTCTCCAAAATTCTAAAAATAAAAGTCCTATGGTTTGAGGCATGGTATAGAAATACACTGCAAATCACACTTCAGCTATTTCAAAAATGCAATTTTTATTATAGCCTGGATGGTCTCTATAGTTTTTGCTGAACATTACAACAATACTCCGTGCATGGTAAAGAGCTAGTAGCAAGGAATGGGTATGAGTTGTCCTGGGGTAGAAGTTAATTTTCAATTAAATTCCAATTAGGACGTGGGAACAGAAATCTTCATTTAGTGTGGGAGTAGCCAGGAGATGAAGTTACACAGTGGGATCTTAGTCTGCTCTTGCATTTCGATTAGCAACTGCCTCTTTCTGGCCCTAACCTCTTCCTTAGTTACTGAGCTTTTCTTCCTTGTCTCAACTTCGCTCTGATTTGTTGACTTAAAGAACCAAGTGCACCCTCAAAAGTCGATGAGACTGCTCAGATCTGATTCTTTTCTTGTGCCATTCAGATTGGCCAACCGTGCTGTATCTCCAGGAAAATAAAATCTAACCTTGAAAAATATATGAGCTACATTATGTAGACAGTACATAGAACTTTTGACTGCTCAAAGAGTTAACTATGTAAAGATCTCAAATGCTCCTAACTTTCGCTAGGCTGCAGTCCTATTGTTTAGTGGAGCCAAACGCAATGCTCTTTGGCTTGCTTGAGGGTAAGTCTGTGCCTTTTTTCATGCTCCTTCTTTCACCTCTTGGTAGTCTTTTGGCAACTTTTTGACAGCTTTCCACTTGCCCTCTAATTGGGGAATATCAATTGGCAATGAAGGATATGAAATTCTCTAGGAAAATCTAAAGATAGATTTATTTAATTGAAGTTTTCCAATACTGCACTGATACATTAATTAAAAGTCTGATCCGACTCACTAGTTTTAAAAGAATCTCTCAAATAGGCAAATATTTCGTGCCATTTTGTAATCTGAATGAAGCGACTGCATAGAGGCTTTTTTTCAGCACTTGATAAGATTTTTTTTTCTCTGCTAACCTAATTTTCAGATGTTTGTTCCTCATAAAGAAAATGAGCACTTGCTAAAGTTCCTTGAAGTTAAACTTGGCTTAAACACAACTAAGTAAGTTTTTAAACTTTTTTTTTTAACACCTTTTGAAGTACTTCTGACTTCTGAAACTATTCTGAGATGAGCAGAATTTCAGTAGCTTATGAGAATAGCAGAGATGTTAGGGTAACTTTTTATTTGTCCTCTGGTTTTAAGCTTTAGTTAGAAATTGTGCATATGCAGAGGCATCGTTCCCTCTTAGGATTTGTAGGTGCTGAGGCTCCTCAGTGTTTCTTCTAAAGAAAAAAAAAAAAGCATCTCTATAAAAGCATCTCAGTTTTGTTTTCTTTTAATATTGAAGTGCAAAGACCTGTATCCTACCTAATGTTTCTAATAATACTTGAAAGGAAAGGTAAGAAGAGGAAGATAGTAGCACTAACTTCTTACACTTTGGAAAAGAAAGGGCTCTGAATAGACTCATGAACTATCAGTAATGTTGGAAAGAGAGGTGTTTTTAGTTGTCTTGTAAAAATAACTCCTTCCAAAACCCAATACATTTTGGAGGAACTTAGCACAAGGGGCATCTTAAAAGTCAGAGGAGGTTCTTGAGATTCTAAGAGAAGGATTTTGCATCTGTAAGAGGCTGAAGGTTGGTCTACAGGAAGACACTCTGGCTACAGTTTTTCTACAGAACTTCAAGGACAATATTGATATGGACTGTGACACCTTCCAGACCCAAGGCATCGCGCGCAGTTCTGTGTGGGAGCTGGAGTCCTGTCCTATAAACTGCATCTCTGAATCACAAACCTCTCTGCAGCCTTTTGAGGAAAGGAGCGGAAAAGGACATCAAGCACGGCTGAAGTTCTCAAGAATTTCTGAAGACCAGCTGTAAGAAGGTTGAGTAAGAGGCCCTGTTTAGTATATGCACGTTCTTAAAAGCTTTAGAAGATCAGAAAGAGCCGCTGATGGTTGTTCAAATACCAGGTGTTTTGGGATTTTTTTTTCCCCTGAGACTTGCTACATGTTACTTTCCAGGCTGTGGGACTCTGCAGTGAACCTGAGCGCAGCTGCTTCTGGAGGACTGTGTAACTGTGTGTTGAAATGATGGTTTGCAGCGCAAGAACCTGAAGAGTTGTCTTTAAAGCCAGTTTGGCCCTACTCAACTGTTCATCCTTCAACTGGTTCTGCCTAACTGAAAGGCGGTCAGTTCTCTAGTCTCTAGGGGGTCGTGGCTGGAAAAGAGGAGGAGGAAAGAAAAGCAAAATAAAAACATGTTCACTGCATCAAATACTGCACCAATCCCAGTGGAGAATACAGACTGATAGTGCCTCTTAGCAGACTACATAATCTCCCTGCTCATTAACTGAGAAAGAAGAATGATTGAGTGGGTTCAGCTCCAGAATGAGAATTTCAGCATTAAGGATTCCTTTCTAGGCAGTGCCTTAGGCTTATGTGGGGTATCAGATGAGCACTTTCCCTTCTCCATCCCTGCTTTGTGATGGGAACAAGCCTGTATCTTCTTGCCTTTGTATCCCTAGAGTCTTAATCTGCCGTGACAACAGTGTGCTTTGTGGTCCCAATAGTGGAATTATTCAGGAGGTTGCATTTGTATGATATAGAAGAGCTGTAGTACAGCTGTAGACTATCCATAGTCTGATCTCTTCAGATCACACATTCTTTTTTTTTGAAGAAAAGCTTTTGACAGTTACTTTAAGAAGAACTAATAAAGCCATTTCAAATTGTTTTGAAACAGTTTTCAAATGTGAATCTTGAAAAAAATATGTTTTGATATGAACAGGTTAAACTGTGATTAATTGTATGTGAGGTTTTTTGGGTTTTTTTTTTTTTTTTTTTTCACTAATCTATGTTATACTGTTACTGCTTTTTAATGGATTGTTTTTGCCTTACTAGGAATTTTACAATGAATTGGCTCCTTTGTCAAGAATCACTTCAGGCACCTTCCCAAGACTTTTTTTTGCGGCTAACTCAGTCATCACTGTTGCCTTTCTATATTTTAGTATTAATTATCTGCCTTTTTTCTGTAACTCAGGTCATTTTTAGGAGAATGTGGTAAGTAGTTATTTATACTGAGAAATAAATTGTTAAAAATAAGAAGATTGTGAATGAAGTGAATGGACATGTCATTCCTAGGTGAGGTGTCCAAAGTTTGTTGCACATTTGAGCTGCTAGGATGTCCCAGGAAATGAAAAGGTCCAAGTGAGGCTTCTGCAGAAAATCCATTAATGACGGATCTTTTTAAGCATCCCTCTTCTCCAGGTGGAGAGTTGATAGGCTTTCTTCCAAAAGTGCAACACCTACAGAGCTCCAGATAACGTTTTATGATATGTTTATGTCCCTTCCTGTTACAAGGGAAAAAGAGATGCCTTGTCTCTTTTCCCCTTAGGACAGCAAAGTCACCTGATTATTGCAAGAGGTTTTGCTTCCTTGTTTTGATTTTGTTTGGATTTTTTTTTCCTAGTTTACGTACTGCTAAGAAGGAGTGGGGTGGATTTGAGAGGATTTCAGATTCTTACTGCTACCCTGCCATTTTTTTTTCTTGTTTACTGTGATAGGTTAATAAGATTTTGGTGCCCAAAATGGGTCTAACTGGTAAAATTGCCTCAATTATTTTTGGTTTGCATTTGGAGTAGCATAGCTGCCTGCAAACTCAGACTGTGTGGATCTTAGCATAACTTATCGTGGATGTTTTGATGGCTATGAAATTGCCTCTTACTGGCAGACTGTACCAAGTGATACAACTTCTCAGAAATTAGGGCACATTTCTCACTTGTCTGCAGTAGAAATCAATGGCTGTTTTTCAAGAACAGACTTTTGATAGGTAAAAGATGATGCTGTAATAAATAAAGAATTGTGTCAGGTTGGATACATGAAAATATATTTGAAATAATGAAGTAAACTTCTGGATTGCCAGCAGTTGAAATAGCCATCTACTACTTTACAAGCAGTGACATCAGTGCATCCAACAAGTTTTTAAGAAAGGCTTAAAATAAACCTTCCTCTCCTCCAAAGATCTTTCTAATTTTGAAGCAGTTGGTAATATCAAATATTTTTCCAATTTATTGTGAGGAAGATTACTACAAAAGTGTAACTTGAATTAATTTGATGGTAGAATACAATGTCTTATATACTAGGCCCCATATATTATATGTAGGAACACATTAATTCCACTGTTTCTGTTCTTTTTTATGCAAATATTAAGAGCACAACATGTGTATACATGTGAACATATGTGTGTGTATTTATATTTATAAAACAGTGTACACAGTCATGCAGATTCCATAGTTCTCCACCAAGTTAATACTATGAAGAAACAGTATAAATTTAAGTGCAGTGTGTTTCCTCTAAATGTTTGCAGAGTATGCATGCTCTTGAATTAGATTATCTCTTATTGAAGTACCTCAATGTAGCATTTATGGCATTAAGTAGCATTCCTGTCATGTTAATTCACAGCCATTGCTCCAGAGAGGTTAAAGTCTTAAATGAGGGACAGCAGGTACTAATAGATGATTGATGAAGAACAGAAAAACAAATAAGCAGTGCAGCAGTGTTGTATGATATGACACAGAATGACATCAGCGTACTGCTGACTTAATAGTCATAAAAATATTTTTATTGGCATCTTTGCCTGAGATAATGTCTGAATTAAGTGATGTCTCATTTTCTCCAACTGCAGTGGTGAACCACTGAAAGAGACAGTTAAACTTGAGGATGGTCGAATTGGAGAGAGACCAGAAATAGTTTATCATGTAATTCACACAATTTTACTTGGTTCTCTAGCGATGTGTTTGGAAGGGTAAGTCTAATTTTGATGTATCTCTTTTGAAAGCAACAGAGAGTTCCTGACTGGGCATGATACGCTATTCACTCCTTTGAAATATATCTACAGTTCAAACTTTTTTTTTAGAGATATATTTGACATACAATTGTGTTAGTAAGGCATATAGCAAAGAGAATTTTGACTGTATAAATTATACAGAATTATACAGAAGAGGAATATGCTGAACATTTCTCTAAAGCATGTTCAAAGCAGCCTAAACTTGAAAAAATAATTGGTGTAAATTTTAATCACATTCCTTATGATATCTAAGTTCAGAGTTTCACTGTCATTCTCTGAATGTTGTAGCCTTCTAGTAAAATCTTAAATAGTGTTTTTGTAAGCAGTGTATGTTCGGTAATACTGAGTTGGAAAAGAATTCCTGTCCATCTCCCTGTGTATATCTAAGCTGGAGTGAAGTATACTTTTCTTGACATGTTAAAGCAGTTTTGAAAGATATTGTGCATATTAAAGCCGTAGGAACTAAGGTTTGAAAACTGTTACTGTTCTAATATCGTCTCTCAGCTACACCAACCTGGAGGCAGCACCTTGCTCTTGCATTACACTCATTATCCTAACACCAGACTGCCATGTTGATTGGCAGCCAAGTAGTTGTCCAGCTTGACTGGTCTGTGCTCAAGAGGCAAACAAGACCAGTCAGTAATAAGTAATTTGTTAATTACTTTCCTTTCTTCAGGAGCTCCCTTATAGCGCAGTGAGTATCTACGCAGCTTGGCTGAATAGTTGGGGTTTTTAATCGTTCCTTGGCTAGAAAATGGAAACACTCAAGTGACTTTACTAGTCTGCCAGTTTTTCAGTTGGTTGGAGTTTTTTCCCTCTTTCCTTGAACTCGATGAAAGATGATGTCATCCTTAACCCAGCATCTTGTTCCTACCTCTTGCAGTTGATAATCAGGTGGCCTGCTCCTCTGCTGGAGATTTCCTTTTTCTCCAGCCCCATCAACTATGGTCACAACTTGCTTTCCATATCCAGACTTTATTTAACATATGAAAAGAAATCTGAATGTTTTTACAAGTAGCCTAAGTACTGTGACCTAGGCAGAGTCTCAACAAAGGTCCTTCAATGTTTTACAGAATGAAATATCTATGGACTCCATACGTTTGCATGCTTGCTGCATTTGGTGTGTGCTCTCCAGAACTTTGGATGACTCTCTTCAAGTGGCTTCGGCTGAAAGCCGTGCACCCCATATTGCTGGTGAGTTGCTGCTGCCAGTGTCTGGGCAATTGCAGCAAGGCAGCTTGTTGCCTGCTGCACAACAGTTACTAAAGACTGAGAATCATCTGCTAGAAGAACAAGTTTCTCTGTGAGTGACGGATCTCATGCAACCTGTTTTTCTCTATCTTTCATTCCTAATAGCATTCTTTCACATCTTCTCTGGTATTCGGTGATAAAGTTATGTTCACACTATAGGTTTTTTTTCTCTGTGAGGATCAGCACTGTCTGTGTCTCTCTCATGTTTACTGATCTGCCTTTTTTTCTATGAATACATCTTTGAGATTTCAAGCCCTCGATCATAATCAGTTAAGACTGGCCAACAAGACCAAATGCTTTTAGCACAGGTGCAGAAGAAAAGCTCTGCAGGCAAGCATGGGTATAAGCCTTCGTTCACTAGGAGATAATTAGAAAATGAAGAAGCCAGGTGGCTTTGATTGCTGAAGCAGCTTCGTAAAATATGGTAGTTGGAATTATTGTTGTAGGATTTATTACTGTGTGGCTGGTTCAGCAGCATAACTGAAGTCGAGCATGTGCTATAGTGCACAATTCCCTTGCTTCTAATCCTGCCTTTACTCCTAATGTGTTGAGTCACTGCGGGGGAATTCTGACAGCTTTCTGCTTTTATTTTATTAATAAATAAAATGAGGATAGGGTGCTATTTTATCTTATTTTCAAGATGCTTTATAGGAATAAATATTTTATACTTAAATGGTGATTCTTACAGATAATTTGTTATAGAAATGCTGAGTACTATTATGTCATAAACATTGACGGAACCAGTATGTTCCTTAGGTACTAAACATACTCCTTTACACACGGCATGATTTCTGCTGTATAGATTGGTTTTTATGCATTATCTTCCTTCATAGCTTATGATCAAGGGAGTATTTCATGTCCACTCCTTATCAAATGCTTCCTGTACCGTACGGGCTATATTCCCCTTTTTGCAAAGGGAAGATGATACCGGCTAGAACAATGTTGTGCTAAGGAATGGATTTCTGGTGTGGTTTTTTTTTTGTTGTTGTTTTTGTTTTTTTTTTTCTTCATATCTGTTAACCTGAGCAAAACTATCAATATTATCAGGGATCTGAAATGCTTGTTTCACTTTTTTTTTCCCCCCTTCTTTTTTTCCCCCTTAGATCCCATCATTACATGTGTAGCACAGGTGTTTGCTTTTCTTCTGCTTCCTACTTCATATGCACATTGAGTTATTGTGTTCTGAACAGTAATTAAACGTGCCTAATATGGTGGCAAAGTTATCATGGGTCCTATGAGTTCTGCTATGCAAAATCAGGCAACTTCTTGTCGCTGGCTTTCTGGAATGTAGCCTGGCAGAGAGCTGCAGAGTTTTACCTACTGTTGCTTGAAGGTCTGCGATATAAATGTAGCCTTCTGCATGAATCAAACTGATAGACACTCCAAATGGGGCAATGGAGAAACAATCCATAGCACATTTCTTCTCTTTTCTAGGCACTCATTCTAAGTATGGCAGTTCCCACAATAATTGGATTCAGCTTGTGGAAAGAGGTAAGAAAAATAGCTTTTTGGCTTATGTTTGATCTGTAGGTACAAAATGAATCATAATGGTGAACAGACATAGTGCTAAGGGAAAATAAATGCTTGTATGCTCTTACAAAATCTTTTTTTAAACAAAACTAGTTACATTTATCAGTATGAGATATTAGACAATTTGTTTATAAATAATTGTTTATTTTAATTAAGAAATGCTTGAATTTGATAGTTAAAGATTGTAATATCTCCATTTATGCTTTGGATATATAAAGTGATTCAAAAGATAAAATATTTGCAAAATAAAACCTAGATTACTAAACAGGAGGCTGTCCCAATCTTGTTCTCAAAGAGAGAATGAGATTATTTGGAAGTAAGATTATAGGAGGCACATAGGCAAATAATCTACTTGGAAAACTTCCATCAAATTATAATGAAATTAAAAGCTGCATGCAGAGCACTGTGTAAAGATATTTAAATGCTGCATTGCAGAGAAGAAAGGCTACAAATGCTTCCTCACTCTAAATATTTAGTTCTTTACTGCATGTCACAGGCAGACTGGAGAAAAAAAGATTCATTACTTAGAAATGATTTTTCTTTAAACTGTTTAAATATGGAAAACATGTAAGTTTGCACTATCCTCATACAATCACAAAATAGTAAAATAGTTTTTAAAGAAAGTGTTATGATATCAAAAAACTGTTTTTACTAACAATTTTAACAGATTTTATAACATCTGTCTTATATGGTAATCAAAATTTCTATTTTCTGACTCTGTACACACTTCTGACCGAGCCACAGAGGTTCTTTTGAAAGAAAAATCAGCAGTTCCTCGGAAGAGTTAAGAAATCTACTGCAAGAGAATAAACTAGTTTAGTTCACCAGGGAATTGTTTTCTACCAAGTGCAACAAGAGGGTTTGACTCTAGAGGGCTCTGTCCATCGCACATGCAGGTTTTGCTGTCCCATGGTGATGAACAGTCTCCTTGAGCTCGCCCCTGCATGTGGAAACTGTCATTAATGGTGATGGGATACTGCAAATGTGTGTGGGGTCTTAGTTTGTGGTTATAAAAGGTTAAGAGTATAACTCAGCATCTCTCTGTTTCAGTCTGGCATAAACCTTGAGCTAACTGGGTTTCCTCTGGGCTGTCATTCATAACTGAAGCTGTTTTTCCTTAGGGTGGCAGCAGCACTTCCTTTCTGCCTGTCTTTTGCTCCTAGGACAGGTGCCCTACATAAAAGCTCCTGAATTACTACAGCTTTTGGTGCTGCATATGAAGAGACGGCAGCAGTTCTTGGACTATCTTAATGCGTCTGGTTGTAGACTGCAGTCATTGGAATTGTCCCTACAGCAGGGGTGGAAACATGTCTGTTAAAAGCAGGCTACCGTTTCCAGTTGCGTCTACACTGTGGCTGTTCCAAAATAAGCTATTCCTGCAGTGCTGCGTCATGTTAACCTGTAAATTTTATCCTCTTCACAGCTGGCGAGCAGTAGCTTCCACTTAGTGTTTCCAAGAGCATGGCCTCGCTCCAGCTCCTCCAGGCTGGGCAGCTCCTAGCCAGGCCTTCTACATAGGAATCCTCAAAATGATTCTGGGTCTGACAGCTCTAGATGTAACATGGTTCCTGTGTTAGCAAAGGACCTGTTGTTTCTTCACCTCCCAAACTCGACGGGTAGGGAAGCCACCTGTCCACAGGCTGGTAGCCTGGGTTCCCCTCTATGAGTTGCTATTTTGCCTGCGCTCTCAGAATCCCTTCTTTTCAAGAATCCTTTTCGAGAGTAGGAATTCAGATGTCCTACTTCATAGAGTGTGCTGTGCTTTCTTGCATTGAAAGTGACTGAAGTAAAGCCAGAGGGAAGCCCAGGGCAGGTTACCCACATGATACTTTTCTAGCATTTTTCTCTCTTTCTGTTTCTAAGACAATTTTCCACCAAGTTGCAACAGCCTAAAGGATTCATAGTTAACTTCATACAAGTTTATTTTAGTGCAGTCCAATATTATGACCAGGCAGACCATCAATAATCTGATTTGGGAATGAGACGTCCATTCCATGAGAGAAGATTTGTCATCTTCTTCATTCAGTGTCCTCATCTATATGCGTATACAGTGGTCACCTGAACTATGTTTTTGGTGCATTAAATTCCAGTTAAATTCCATTCAAAGTCAATGAATGTTGTTGCCACATAGTTTTTTGATTGTAAGATTAGAGATAAGAACTTGTTTTGAACATTTATTAACTGGGCAGAAAACTACAGGTAACCACTCAGGAACTGCTGTCAAATAAGTAAGAAGGATTCACAAAATATTAAAATAAAAATGCTACTTAGAAGAAAACATGCAAATGAATCTCTGTACATTTATTTTGTATTATTTAGGCTTTAATATTATAAGATATCTTGTAGATTTTCAGTGGTAAGTAACCAGGTATGTATGTCTTCCAGTTTTTCCCTAGGATAATGACAGAGCTTTCAGAACTACAAGAATTCTATGATCCAGATACAGTGGAACTCATGACATGGATAAAGTAAGTATGAAGTACTCCAGTACTCCATTTCTCTGTTACTACTTTAAGTCAGGATTTTTTTTTTGTCTCAACATTTTGTGGAACTACCTCTGTTAATCTGAATTTCCCCTTGTTAAGTGGGATTTAGGGAGAGATAAGAAATAAGTGTTTTAAGTTTGTTCAGCACATCTGTGTACTTTAAGAGGAATTTATCATTGATTGAAGAGAAGATGCTGAAATATGCAAGCAAGTCATATATAATATTGTTACCAGATTACTGGTAATTGTGTGATTTTTGTTACTTTATTTCCAAATGAAGTTAAATATCATAATACTCAGAAACAAAGGTGAATGTCCTAACACTTGGTTATTCATATGCTACCTTTTTGCTAGATTAGAGGTTACTTTGGTCATAAGGCTGCAGGGAATGGAAACATCGGAATTCCAGTGTTTTTTTTCCATTGCCTGAGCTGCCGGTATCATGCAAAACTGACCATCTAAATAAAAGGTTTTAAATCCTTCAGTCAAGATGGGGATTATAGCATGTATAATTCAAACTCCCTCTTTGACTAAGAGGCTACAAATATTTCTTCCTGACACTGCACAGCGCAGAGCAAACCTTGAGCACGTAGTCTGGTTATTTTCATAAATAGATTCTTTTCTCCCCACCAGAAATTTCAGAACTCTGCACAGCGCAGAGCAAACCTTGAGCACGTAGTCTGGTTATTTTCATAAATAGATTCTTTTCTCCCCACCAGAAATTTCAGAACTCCATTCTGGCTTTAGCCCACCTAACTGTGATCTATTTCACTAGGGACTACACTTTCTGTGAAGATTAGATCCTCTATGTCCACCTAATTCACTGGTCTTTAACTTCATTTTTTTAAAAATAGAATATTATTTTCTATATTTAGGGAGTCTTTAATGTCAGCCTGTTCATCATCAGAAAATAAAAGGCTGGTAATTACAGTGTTCCAGCCAATGTCTTCTTTCTGGTAATAGTGGTATATGTTATTTGTCACTACTGTAGCTCTTCAAGGCAACAAATGGAGCAATGCCAAGTACTTAATGGCTTTTACGTTAGTCTGCATATATTACACTTCAAGTATATGATTAATCATGGTGAATTACATTGAGTTTCACTCAACTTAAGAGCATTTTGACTATATATATTTGTAGCAGCTATTTGTATTTTTAATGAAAATAAGAGTTTTGGTTTGAGGTGGTTTTGTTATTGTTAAGTTTGTTTGTTTTAGGATCCACTTAGATATTCGTATTGGAAATTTAATTGGATGTTGTTGTTATATTTTCATATTTTCTCTATGATGAAAATGAATTTATTTTGATTTTTCTATGCAGAAAAAAAAAAGTTGCCAAAGGTCTGTAATAGTGTGGAAATGGCTCTTTTTAGTAAAGCAGGACAATGACGAATCGAAAGATGAAATCAAAACCCAATAATACACATTTTGTAGATGTTATTCTGTGTCATGACACTGACTCATGAACAATGAAATGCTTGGTCAAAAGATGAAATGAAAACAGTCTTCAGTCTGCCATTTGCAAGATATCACCATGTTGTTTTTCCTCCTCCTCATCTCCTTCCCTCCCGAGCTTATCTTGGCATGAGACAGCAGCCACGCTGCGAAGTGGTAGGTTGGTCCATGCCAGGACAGCGCTGACCGTCTCGCCACGAGAATGGCCACAGGTCCTTGCCTGGGGGAGGCTTCCTTGGAGACTCCTCCTTGCTGCAGTTCTGGCAAAAAGGCTGCTGCCAGTGCAGCATTAAGGCCACTTGTAATGAGACCCCTAGTGATATCCTCATGAACTCAAACTCTTGCCATAGCCTCTTGAAAGATTCACACCATTTTTGAAAGTAAAACTGTTATTTTGGGAAACGCAGCCTGTACTCATGTGTTTATTGATTGGCTTTTGCAGAAGACAAGCTCCTGTGGCTGCTGTGTTTGCAGGCAGTCCACAGTTAATGGGAGTGATCAAGCTCTGTACTGGATGGATGGTGTCAAGTCTGCCTTCATATAATGATGATGATCTCCTAAAAAGAAATGAAAATGTGAGTATCCAATTCTCTAGATGTGTGTTATCAGTGATTTGTAGATTGCTCCATCAGGTAGAACTGAATTGCTTGATTGAAATGTTTGGGAATACTCTAAATCTTCATGTTCCAGGGAAGATGATCTCATAATATTCCACATTATACATGTTTTCCCTTGTTCTTTTGTGCTCCTTGTGCTACCTGGCACTGCAAATTATTTGTTTGGTGCAGCTCCCACTGCACTCTAGTGCTTTTCCAAACAGAGTCTTTTCTCTAAAGTGTTTACAGTGTAAGGTGAGAGAGAAGTACCATATTTTGTGAAGAAAGGTAGCAGGGATACCTAATCTATAAACCCAGGAACAAGATTCCTCATTGAGCAATGTGGCCATTTTGGGGTTTAAGAAGCCTGTTGTTTCCAAATGATTTTGAGCAACTTCTGTTCTGCGTATTTTGCCAGGGAGAAAGTCACAAGTTGGAAAGGACTTGCCCAGTGACTGCCTAGCAAAGAAATCGGAGCTCTACCTTAGTTCTCACTCTCTGTTTCAAAGGTCCAGAATTGAAGTAGGGAAAAACGAACCTCTAGCAACACACGCAAATGTAATTGAGAGGAAAAAAAATATATTAAAGGAAAGGAGGATACAGGAGGGTAAATACAGAAGAAAGTATCAAGTAAATTGCCTGTGCTTCGCTGTTAGCAAAATACTCAGGCTGAAGATATTCAGGCCACTTAAAAAGTGTATAAAATATTTGCTATCAGCAGGAACACATACTTCCTATCCAGCTCTCCATTACTCCACCTCTTTAACAGATTTCAAAAATAAGTGTCACTTTATAGGTTGGTGTGTACCTGTCACTTGCGATTACAGGTAAGTTCCCCTCCTCAAAGTATTGAATTTTCCATTGTTTTTTTACCTTTCACTAAATGTTTTTTCCTAATCTATAGATTTACCAGATCTATTCAAAGAGGTCTGCAGAAGATATTTATAAGATACTCACATCTTACAAAGCAAATTTTTTGATTATTGAAGATTCAATTTGCAACGAAGTGGGACCCGTAAGAGGATGTAGAGTTAAAGACCTATTGGATATTGCTAATGGCCATGTAAGTAACTAGAAATTGTTGAATATTTGAATGGATTAAAGATTCATTTAAAAAGAAAAATTCTCCTAGTGCTGATTTTTATTTTTCTAAATAAAGCATGTAAACAAAGATTGGTAAATGTTAAAAATAGTAACTTCCTTATTCATCTGTGTTCATACCCCTCTTTTTATTCTTTTAATTGTCCTAATCCTTCCTAATGCATCAGTATCTAGCAGTGCTGATTCTCTTCCAGTGATTAAATGCCATTTAACTATATATAAAACCCGAAAAGTCTATTACAGAAGCAGTAAAGTCCCTATCTCAGAGAGTATTCTTTAGTAGCCTCAATGATGTGCTTTTAAAATGTAAATTGAAATATTCACAGGTGAAGTATAATTTAAAAATAAAAATAAAAAAAGACTTGCCTGGCCTACCCTTTTTTCTTTTTCTCTGTGCTATGTGACCTTGTTTGTCTTGCATCTGCTGGTGAGATGAGTCTGTCCAGACAGTGAGTGTGGGCACATAGCCAAATAGCAGCAAATTAATGTTATTCCCTATTAGCAGAGCTGCTGTAGCTGCTTCCATACAGATTCTTATGCTGCTCCCCTAGCAAGGTAATGTCTTTTATCTTGAACTTCAGCAGAAAACGAGGTGAGGACCAACTAAGTTCTGCTGAAGCTTTGAGTGGTGGGCCGAGGCACCGCCTGCAGTTCAGCTCGGTGGGGCCTCTGCGGTACCGCTTGGGCTGCTGGCCTGTTCGCAGCTCTGCAGCCCAATGATGATCCGAGTCAGATAAAGCTGAGCTGGGAGGGTTCATCCACAGGTGCTGGCAGGGAGACGCTGCCGCACTGTGTCCACGCCGCGTGCCGGTAGCGCTGCCCTTGTTGCAAAGGGAACACGTGGGTTTGTACCGCGGCCTGCGCCTTGCTTGGCCACTCCTGGGGAGGCCGTGAGCTCTGCACTCACATGGGGCTTGGTTCCTTATTCCCTGGTCAGTAGGGGAACAGGCATCACCAGTTACTTCCAAGTAATCACAAGTCAGCTTTATTTAGGAATTTTTCCTAGTTAAAAATATAAGCGTCTGTTTGATGCTACGGTTTGTTGTGGTATCTGTATCAAGTTCATCCCTGGCTTGAATGCTGGTTTTTGTTTTCAGTGGGGAGAATTTAAAAATATATTTATTTATATATATATATATATATATATATTCTTTTATCCCATTCTTGGTGAGAAATGCAAGCCACTAATAAATAAATAATCTGTGTCAGGTATTTTATAAACTTTTCTTTTTAATCATACAGCTTTCAAAAGATTTTGAAATGCAAATGTTTAATCCATTTATTTGTTTTTATTTTTCAGAGTGATTATGTGTGTGGTATATTTTTAGGGGTTTGCTCTCAGTTTCCCCAGGAATCTATGTTTAGCTGGCAGATTTCCCAAGCAGTTTAGCCACTGAAAATGTTGTGCATGTTTTCCTATTAATTCCTTACCATTGCTGATATCTGCCTGCTTCATTTCTCAACCTCTCTGTTAAAAGCATGTATACCATCCGCGGCATGGTTTTGAACACTAGGGGAATATATTTTCAGCCTATTTGAATTGTACAATATGGAAGTTAAATGTTTGAATTGTAAATGAAATTTCCAGAATACACAAGTAAATGAAATGTAGAGAATAACATTCTGTGATTATTTTTGCTATTTTAATTAGATATTCTTATTTTCTGACAGGTGGTTTGTGAGGAAGGAGACAGTTATACCTACTCAAAACATGGACGATTTTGTCATGAAATCAAGATGAACTATTCTCCATATGTGAATTATTTTACTCGGGTATACTGGAACAGATCCTACTTTGTATATAGGATCAACACTGTGATATCCTTCCAGTCATGAAAACAAGACATGCAAGATTCTTTCCGAAGATAATTGAGTGGAATTCAGTTGGAAAAGTTCCTTTTGACCAAGGAAAATATTTTTCCAGATACATGTGAGCACATGCAGTGTACTGACAACTTCAGTTTACCAAACTGGAACTGTGTGAACTACAGATCAACAGACAGAAATAGCATCCTTGAAGGGAACAGGAAAAAATGTCAATTTTACAGTCTCTACAAAGCGTGACAGTCTTCCATGTTCTGGCATTTGGCTTCCCATTATAGATCATCTGAATCTTCACATAAATGAGATTTCTAACATGAATGTTAAATCATTTAAAGAGACCTTACATGAGTAGACTTCAGTAAATGCAGAAACATTATGTTAAAAGACCTCATTTATAGTCATATAGCTTTTTTTTTTTCTAGCAAGAAAGCAATTGGTACCCTAAGGAAGAGTCTTTTCAAATAAGTGTTTGGGTTTTTAGTTTGTTTTTGTTTAATTCTTCCTGTCTTCCACTATAAACACTATGTCTATCAAATATGCATACATCTTATGTGTAGTGTTTGTATAAATCAAATCAGGAAGATTTATTAAAACAACAATCCCGTTGATTAAGGCACTGATCTCCACATTGCTGGAGTCGGCACTTGGACTTAGACCTAGCTGCAGGACTCGACAAGGTCAGATGTTGAGGTGGAAGGAACATGTGCGTGGGATTCCTCTGTTACATAAATATGTATATGTACATGCACACGTGTGTCTTAGCAGCCAGAGCAACGGCCAGTATAGCACAGTATCCCCAGTACTTGTGTTCAGACAAGTGCTGCGGGTCAGCCCGGTTTGCTACTGAGACTTGTGCACTTCTCTTTGGCCCCTTCTCTGTGGGCCTGTGTGTGTGTAGCTGTGTGTCTGGGGAGGGATGGGTAACACTCATCCCATTCAGCTTACTGTGTGGTAGTCGTGTTTGGATAGTGTCATAACTTGATTTTAAACACTAAAATCACACCATTAAGAAGCAATGATAACATATTTCATAACCGTTTTAGAATCAGTTGTGTAACTGCTCTTGAATTTTCAGCAAGTTGGGAATTACTTTGCATTCTTTTTCTCCAGAATTTTTGTCTTTCTTGTAATGACCCATTTGCCCCTGCAGCTGCTTTACTTATTAGCTTATGTGTTCATCCTGATAGCTTTGTTGCTAGCTGATAGAATGAATACTGTTTTAATTCTAACTTCAGGCCTACTGCTGGTGTCTTGAATGGAAAACCCAACAAAAGATAACAGTAACTTTAGGTAGCTTAGGTGTTGCTGGCCAAAAAAGTGGAAACTGAAGTTTTGGAAGAGAGTATTCACCTCACAGGAGTTACCTGCACTTAGGGTTTCTTGTCACACCTGGCCCAGGGACCAGCCCTTCAGCAATGTGGAAATAGCTCTTTGGACTCCAGAGGTCCTTGATGAAGCATCTGGCACAAGAGGGTGGACTTTGTGATCAAAATCTCCAAACTGTTCTGTGAATGAAAGCTGCAAAACTATTCTCCTGCGTTGTTGGTAAAATGCAAATTCAGAGGTTCTAACTCTGTGAAATTACTAGGAACTGTGACATGTCGGTGTATATATATGGTTCCTAACTGCTCTATGCACATATGTTTACTTACTTTATGCTAAAGGTAGTGCTGAAGGTTGTTTGGTTTTTTAATCTATTATCACTATTAAGAGTGATTCAAATCAAAAAAAAAAAAGCTTTACTGTTGTAAATGTCAACATGTGTGTAATCTATTTTTCCTTCATTTTTTTATGCCTAGGAGTCATGACAAGATTAGTTAAACTACCCTTTTCTTTTTTTTTTTTTTTTTTGAAAACATTGTTCAGATAAATCCATCAAAAAGAGAATCCTTAGTGAAGCTGAGTGCCAGGCTGGAGCGAGTATTCTTCCTGGGAATACAGTCGCTGTGTTGAGGTTAGTGTGTGTGTTCGTCCAAGTGCAGTCTGCAGTTGCTTATGTACAAGTGCTTACGTTTGACTGCACTGGGCTGTTTCAGACTTTTCTATTGCAGTGTAACAATAGAAGCTACTGTATTAACTTGAGCTATAGCAGGCATGCAGGAGCCTTCTCTCCATGCACTCATATGGATGTAGATTTATTTAATATTTTGCAGTAAGTTTAGAGTTTTGTCTATAATTTAAGTTTGTTTGAATCACTGTCTGGAATTACCCATCTGTGTGTCAGTTGTTCACTCACATGACGTGAATCATTCATGAAAACCATTTTATAACATCACTAAGGCATTCCAGGTAGCGAATGTCAGGGTTACAGTTGCACTTGGGTGGATGAAGTCTCCTAGCTTTTGGCTTCGTGCCTTACCATGCCAAGGTGCAATATTTAACTGTCCAAGACTGCCCGTTACAGTTTACTGCAGTGCTGAACGCGTGTGGTACCACACAGAACATGTTTGAATGTGCACATGTAGAGCATGTACAGTGGGAAAGATGCAAACTAGACCATGCACACACATAAAAATAACTGTCTCGTAGCACATTGGCCTTTATACATGTTGAAAACAAACATGTTGAACCTTATTTGAACTGTGACATAGTTATTGTTATTAGGTTTGTCATAGTTTTTAAGATATATTCTTGATACTTCAATTGATTCTGCTTTAGGAGAATCAGTTAAGATTTTTTACCTTGCTTTTTATATTAGAGAAAATTGTATTGCAGCAGCATTGGCACAGCAGCCTTAAGTAACAAAACAAAACAAAAAAGAATCTTGTATCTGGGAGAAACATAGCTGTTGTTGTCCTAGTGAGGAGGCAGCATTTTTTAAATAAGTGAC
Organism: Eudromia elegans; assembly: GCA_003342815.1. Classification (NCBI taxonomy): domain Eukaryota; kingdom Metazoa; phylum Chordata; class Aves; order Tinamiformes; family Tinamidae; genus Eudromia; species Eudromia elegans. The sequence continues at coordinate 4,800,169 of PTEX01000003.1, read as the reverse complement.
TGAAGGAATCTTATCTCAAAGAAAATTATAAACTTGAACTTATCCAGTTATGCGGTAGCTACTGCCTATTCCAGTTTCCACATTCTGTGAAAAAGAAAATTAAGTTTCATGGAATCCATCAGGAGGACAAGAATTAGGGCACAATTACATCTGATGTCTAAGGCAAGGCAAGCCTGTTTTTCAACAGTCACAATTCTAACTTCCTGAAAGGGTTGGGGGGATGTTCTGCAAATTTTGATCTGTTTTGCTATAGATGTTGCAATTCAGTTGAAACCATGTGCCTTGCAAGCTTTTATTAAAGAAACAAAAAAACCCTCAATCTGTGTTTCTTTCTGTGAAGATTTTTTTTTTTCTAAAAAATTCTCATCCTTCTAATTTTTAGAGTTCCAGTTATTTCTTAATACCCTTGCCTCCAAAGATGCTCATGTAGTAAACTGGTGTAGCTCGGACATATGCCAGGCATCTTAATAGCTGCTCCCCACGAAAAAGGAGAATTTACATAGCAGTTTGTATTGCTGTTGTGTGGCTTTATTTCCTCCTTCACACTTACAGTTTCTGATATGCTTGATCTTAATAAATGCAAAAAAAATTACTGTGAAAGAGTAAGTATTTTGAAGCACTCACCTGTCACCAGTGGAGTTGTGGATTCCAGTTTTACCGAGTCGGGGGGAGACTGATGTGTGCAGCTTTGTTGAAATCTTTTAAAGATTCTCTTCCACTCACTGAAGTACCACATACTTGAACACAGTTGATAGAGTTGCCAGAAGGTGGTAGAGACTGATTAAAGCCATTTCGGAACATAAGGTGTTCTGTTCATATTATTATAAAAATAGTTATAATTTCTTCCAAACTAAATACACATTTTACGTACAATCCCCTTCAGTGGGGACACAAATATCTCAAGTAGGGACTGAGGTTCAACAGGCATTGAGAATCCTTCAAGCCATTTGTCCTGGTTGCATCCCTATATGCTGAAAGACAGGCAATTGTGCATCAATTTTGTGCTTGCCCCATTATTTCTATATAAGCCATCTGTGAGGGTCCAGCTCTTGTGACCTTCATTAACTCTCCCATGCAACCCATGTCAGTAAGAACTGAGAGATCAGGCCCTGGGGGTATAAACTGTCAGGGAAACACTTGCTATTGACTCTCCTTAACGATGTCTAACCTCTGCTTCAACCAAAAAACTGACAGGAGGAAGTGTGGGCTGTCTGTGTGCAGGTGCGGGCACGTGGGTTGTGGTGGCGTTTAGAAATGTCTGGTTTACTGTATTGTGTTTCGGAGAATTTAATGAGTAGGATCTATTATTACTAGTGGGTTTCAGATCTGTAAATCCCCTAAAAATTTACCAGCAGATGTACTGTGGAGTAGTATGGTATTAAAGATGAAACAAAACCTGAGCTTATTCCAATACGAGCAATATTTCATGTGAAGTAATACCTCATCCTAAATATGTTTAATCATGTCTTTAGTACTCTTTTTACAATTAAAATTTAGGGGAGGGGGGAAAGTGAAAGTCCTAAAATATGCAGTGCATGTTTTCATTTCTAATTTAATCGTTTCTAATAATTTCTAATCGATTGGTTCAGTTAAAATATCATCATTGTTGCATTCTTCAAAAATGCCTCCTGATGCCAAATACGAGGCTAGCTATGCCTAAAACTTTTCTCGTTTCTTTGGTACCTCAACTAGATGTTTGGATGTTTAAATGTGTTCATTCGATCTGGCAGTGTTTTAGACTGCAGCGCACTTACATGTACGTAATTCTGCCTTTCAGGAGAGGAAAGTGTGTTTGAGGTAATCTATCTATTGGATGGAAAAGAGGTGGGTGCTTAATACCCTATAAAAATCTTCAGTCTTTGTACTACAGTAATGTAGAAGTATTACTGGTAATGCTTTATTCTTACTAGTGACATTTAGTAGCTGCATATATGGCATATGAACATATCTATGTGCGGATATTTAATAACAAATCCGAGGAATTCAACTCCTTATGTCCTGTTTGTTGTCTTGGACAGATTTTTATCAAAGCAATGTAAACACGGTGAATATTTTTCTCTTGTGATATTTTTTCTGTGCAAAAAAAAAAATAAAGGCCAAGTCAAAAAGTGTTTATCGTTTGGGGGACACACACTCTTATACGCTTTTTGGGGGGGAACTCTGGCATGTTTTCAGGCGAAAAAAAATGCATTTATAATAACCTCCTTCGTCTGCAGCTGTAACGAAATGCTTTAGGCCTCTATTATATGATTTGAATGTGCAGTTTCGAGTCAAGGTCATACACATCTCAAGCACTTGTCTCAACTGAATATATACCTTTAAACAGCTTGAGCACTAGGCGGGGCATTCGTGCAGAATCCATACGTCATGCTGACTTGGCCTACCTATGGAGACTGATGCTGGTATGAAGAGGAGCAGCAAAATAAGAGATGCTTTATGTAAAAAATAAATATATATATATAAAAATCTTCCTAATGACCATCCTCCAACAAGCATGTCCAGTGGAAATACATAAACTAAGGTATTATCCATCTTATGTTTCAGGACTTTTACAGATAATTATTAGTGGTTGGAGCCTCCTCATTTGTATAGGTGAGGAGGAGGTGTGAGATCTTTGAAGACAGGCTGCTTTGCTCTAACTTACCAGGTAATAATGTGAAAACTTGGGAGATTTATGTAGCTAAAGTTTCTGAAGATGATAGGAATACCTGAGGAGATGCTTCCTGAAGGAGAGGACAAGGATCACATAAATGGTAAATATTTAAATCGTTAGTCCTTAATTGTTCTGTGTTTGAGCAGCTTGTCAGATTGCGTTCTGTGGATAATGAAGTGTCCATGGGGTAGTACACGGGGGTGTCCTTGAACAGGCCTCAGATAGGTGAATGCGGCTAGGCACTTAGTAACGTGCTTGGCAACCAATCATAGTACGCCACCATCGCAAGGCTAGTGCTGGAGTGTATAAGAACCTGCGATATATGGGCAATAAACGGAGCTACATGTAACTCACATGGAGTCTCAGCCTGGTAATCCCGGCTCGCTCATAAGCTTCATTGACTCGGATCTCCAACATCTGGCACCCGAACAGGGACCTGAGACTACGAGTACAGCGGAGCAGAATGTTCCTGGGCCATAAAGAAGGCAGGGGAACTGGGAGCGAGGACGTGACAGGCTACTAGGTGTGGGCATCGGTAACCCGCGGACCGGGCGGAAATGCGGGGTCTGGAGTGGACCAGGCGGAAACGTGGCGTCCGGAGCGGACCAGGCATAGGAACGTGGGTTCCAGAACTGATTCAACCATGGATCGGGAAGCAGCTACCCAGCTGCTGGTACAAATGCCGGATAAAGGAGAAGCCACCGTTAGCACCAAAAAGTTGTATGAGCTTCTTAAATGGAGTAAAGATAAAGTGCATTTTAAAGATCCACAGCTAGTTTTTAGCATTACTGAGTGGCGAGAGTTGGGAGACTCCTTATGGGAACACACCCTCGACGGCCACAAATCAGCAAAAGACTTGGGGGCAACGTGGAGGGAGGTGTATAAGCACCTGAAGCAAATGCAGGTGGAGGCGAAGATGGCGGCCGCTGCCACAGCGAGCTAGGGGCACCAAGAGCCGAGGAAGCGTCTGTCGGGATGATTGCGACACCACGCGGGTTATGGTCAGAGGGCAGGAGACGGCAGCGGAACTATTGGAACTGGAAAATTCCGTGGGTGGACAAGTGGAGGGGGCCGTCCTGTCCCTAGCGCCCCCCCACCCTTGACACTGAAGCCACAGGCATGGCTGTTCCACCTGTGAGTGATTCCCATGAGGAGCCCATGGACAACTCCGGCTTGGAAAGAGTGGAGGTTGAAGTAAACGAACTTAGCAACAGTTTGCAAAAAATGAAAATATGGCAATAAGGGGGCAGTACAGCAGGTCGGTGTCACCTATGCCCCCCGGTGTTGCCCAAAGTACCTCCCTATTCAGGAGCCCCCTCACGTTGGTCGAGGGTGATCAAAGATAAGCGCGCTTCCAGCATCGCCGAAAAGGAAGCGGCAGGTGGATCTCACTCTGATCAGGTGAGCGATTGGGGAGGAGATGGGGTTGGACAAAGGTCCTAAACCTCCTCCAGTGTATCCTCTCTAAGAGAGGGATTAAATATGTTATCAAGGGGCTAACTTGCTGGGCTTGGGACCGGCATTCCGGGCATCACCGCCACTACCTACCCCCTCCACCTCCCCCCACAAGGTGGTGCAGGAAAAAAAGGATTTCAAGCAGAACCACAAATAGCGTTTCATGTTGAAACGTGGGAAGACATAGGGCAGCAGCTATGGGAGAGCATTGCTAATGGCGATAAGAATGCTCGGGAACTTGCGACTACATGGAAGCTGGTCCTCTCTTCCTTAAAAGAACTGAAAGCTGAAAAGAAGGTTGCTTCAGAAGCAGCAGCCACTTTGTCAGCGCCTTCAACTCGTCAAAAGGTCTGAGTTACCCTCAGATTCATCTCAATCTTCGGAAACGCCGCAGAGCGCGGAGCCCGCGACCTTGCCCCCTGTCGAAGGATGTGCTGCTGTGGAGGAGTTGCCGCCGGCTTGGGCGCGTGAGGGGTCACCTCTCCGAGCGCACGCTGACACGCGGCAGGCACGACCGCCTGCGCGCAGCACGTGTGTGAACACGAAGGAGCAGAAACGCAGTGCATCTTGCAGCGGGTGTTCGAACGGGCTACCTGCCTGTTTTGCAGCACTCGTGCATCACCGGCAGGCAGCAAGGCGTCCCAGAACACAGTATTTTGCCCTGTACATCGCCACTGATCCAGACATTTCCCCAGCCAAGCACTCATCCCAGGCTGGCTCGAACAGCGCTGGGACTTCCCAGTGTTTCCCACAGGGCACAAGCGCAGACGTAGCGTCGGTGGCCATCCCTGGCTGCTGCTCACAGCGTTCGGCTGGACCGTATCTCTGGGCCCATCTCCCTCCCACTCCTGCTGTGTCTTCAGCACTACCAGAGCCAGGACCGCTGCCTTGTCCTGCCTCTGTGCTGCCGCTGCCGCCCACTCCGGAGTGGTGCCGTGGGATCCCCGACGGAAAAGTGTCAGCATGGCTGGGCCTGCTGGGCGCAGGAGGCCTGGCCCAGGGTGCTACTGATGGACGCGGCTGGCACGGCGTGGCGGGAGGTGTTGCCGCGGGGGGAGAACACCCCGCTGTGCTGGTGCGCGAACAGCGAGACACGAGGCGGGGACGCTCGCAGCAGGAGGCCCCCGGCACGGCTCGGAATCACCATTGATCGTGTTACAGTTCCCCTGCCCAGCCGCTCACAGCCTGGGTCAGCAAGGCGGCAGCGGCGCCCTGCCCCATTCGGAGGGAGTGCTTCCCTCTCGCCCCGCTGGCACACGCGGCTGTCCCGGTGTCCTCCGCATGGATTCACCCCTGCTCCGGCTGATGCCCTTCCCAGGTTATGCGGGACACACAACCTGCCCTCCCCAGGCGCAGGGCTCTCTTGGAGGAGCAGCACTCCTCAAATGTGCTCAGGAGAAGCCAAGTTTCCAAGACGAGGTGAAAACATAAAATATGGCTATATTTATATATTTAAAATGTATAAAATATTTGGCCACATCCGTCTCCGAGCTATTCAAGCTATCAGATTTTCCTCCCTCCTTTAGGCAACAGCTCTTTCTCACACGTTTCTCTTACTCATCCCTCTTGTGGCCTCACTGGAGTTTTCCCTATAGATGTCAGGGGAATAGGTGTTCGTGTTCCCGCTCGGGAGCACGGCGGGGGTGGGCACGAAGGGAGAGCCTGGGCCGGAGCGGGGCACCCGCCCCGGCGGCGGTGTCGCGGCGGCCCCGCCCCCTGCGCCACGAGGACACGCCCCCTCAGCCCTTATTGGACGAGTCCCCGGCTGCTGTCCGGCCCCCGCTCCTCATTGGCCGCGGCGGCGGGGGCGGGGCCGGCGCAGCACGTGGAGCGGGCGCGCGCGGGGCCGCAGCGGCAGAGTGCGGTGCGGCGGCGGGATGGGCGGTGCGCGGAGCCGGGCGCGGCTCCGGTTTTTGCCGCTGCTTCTGGCCATGGCCCCGCTGCTGTGCGCGGTGCCGGAGCGCGGCGCCGCCCGCGTGCTCCACTTCTCCGGGCACGTGCCGGAGAACAGCCCGGCGGGCACGCGCGTGCGGGGCCTGAGGGTGCCGCTGCAGCGGCTGCGGGGCCCCTGGGCGCTGGAAGGCGCGGGCGCCTCGCGCTTCTCGCTGCAGCGGCGGCGCGCGGTGCTGCTGCTGCGCACGGCCGCGCGCCTGGACCGCGAGGC
>PTEX01000003.1:4713805-4782594 GCA_003342815.1 Eudromia elegans | reverse complement strand
TGACAATCAGCAGAACAGTATTTCACAACTCTTTTTGAAATCTTTCTTTCCTCTCCTTTTGTATTCAGAGTTAATATTCTAATAATTATGGGTCATTGCTTCTTCCTCCACATTTTGTTTCTCCATTTTTGAATGAAAATGCAAGTGTCCACTGGGATGTGCAATAGGCTTGCTAGTGCTCTGGAATCGTGTTTATGTATCACAAAGGAGTTTTTGCTACTGAATTGGCTGCATTTGAATCCTCCAGGTAGAGTAAGCAGCTTGTTTAAAAATCAGTGTTGGAATGAGGTGAAGTCTTTTGTGTGGTTAGATGGTAGGATAACTGAAGAGCTGGACTCGTGCTCTTAACGTGGCTTTTGATGCAGTGTATAAGCGCTGCTGCTTTGTTCTGCTGACTTGCCGCTTCTGAGCAGATGGGAAACTGAATAAACACTTGCTGGGAAAAGATACTTAATTACTCTTTGTACCTTGAAATGCCAGGTAATTAAAAAGTACTTTAGCTTTAACATAGCTGGGAGCTAATTAAATTTGAATGGCATCCCTGGAGAGAGCAGCAAGGGCACAGTTTATGACTGATGATATTCTAACCCTGCAGAGATTGATTGTGTGGCAATTACCAGTGCCCACTGCTCTTTGTGCAGAGCCTGTTGCCTAGTATTTGGATCACTGGTCCCTTGCAAACGCCATGCTGTGATCAAGCTGGGCTGGGGTGGGAGGAGTTGTGTTGGTTTTGTTTTTCCTCCCATTCTCTTGCTGGATTCCTGAAACTCTGGTTCCAGGAAGTCTAGCCATAATACCATAAAAAAATTGCTATAATGTATAGAACAGATTTGCATGACTGCTGTTCTGAGAAAAGTCTCTTAAACTTTTTAGGTACGAAATAATGTGACTAAATTGCTTTTTCAGCCTAGCTGTTCTGTTAAATTTGTTCTCTAACAGTTCTTGCGACAGACTGTGACTCTGGCTCCAATGCTGAGATCATTTACTTCCTTCAGAGCCCTGATTTTTCCATCACACGTCATGGGGTCATCAGTTCTAACCAGAGGCTGAACTTTGAGCGAGCCAACCACATGTATGAATTTGTAGTGATAGCTGTGGACAAGGGACATCCCCCTCGCACAGGAACCGCTTCTGTGCGAGTTCGAATGGCCAACGTGAATGATGAGGCTCCCGTGTTCTCCCAGACTGTGTAAGCTGGCTTAACGTTTGCCTCTCTTCTAGAGCTAATACATATAATCTTAATAACACTTGGATTAATGGTCGCCTTGTTTTTTTGTGCAGTAAGTAGCAGCAAAATTAAGGACCAATTTGTATGGGGAAAGACTTCAAAGTCTTGCTTCTAGATTGTATGGAAAAAAAGGAATACAGCAGTAGTGATGCTAGCGTACTGACTTGTTAGATCAGCTGTGTTATATAGAGATAACAGAATGAATAAAATATTTTACCCTACTGGGAGCAGTTTTAACCATGTTGACTACTATTACTTCAGGCCTGAAGAGACCTGAAGATGCTAAAGGGCAAAATATGGCTACTTCTAAAGGCCCACAGTATCAAGTTGCAGCTGTCCCGGCTAGAACAAGAGACACGTTGGGAGTCCAACTCAAATGCCTCTATGCAAACACACGCAGCATGGGGAATAAACAAGGGGAATTGGAGGTACTTGTGTGGTTGCAGGGCCACGATCTCATTGTGATTACTGAGACATGGTGGGACAGCTCTCATGACTGGGCTGTGGCCATGGAGGGCTTTAGGCTTTTCAGGAGGGACAGGCCAGGAAGGCGAGGTGGCAGACTTGCTCTTTATGTGAGAGAGCAACTGGAGTGTACAGAGCTCAGCATAGGAGAGGACGGAGTGCAAGTCGAGAGCCTGTGGGTAAGGATCAAAGGGCAGGGCAACAGGGGCGACACGGTCGTGGGAGTTTACTCCAGGCCTCTCAACCAGGATGAGGAGGTGGACAAGGCCTTCTACAGGCAGCTACAAGAAGCCTCGCGATCGCAGGCCCTGGTCCTTGTGGGGGACTTTAACCACCCTAATGTCTGCTGGGACGATCACACAGCTGGGAGCAGACAGTCCAGGAGGTTCCTGCAAAGCGTTGCGGATAACTTCCTGATGCAGGTGGTTGAAGAGCCGACAAGGGCGGGGGCACTGCTATACCTGATCCTAACCAACAGAGATGGTCTAGTGGGAAATGTGAGGGTTGGGGGCAATCTTGGATGTAGTGACCATGAGATGTTGGAATTCAAGATCCTGCATGGAGGGAGCTGGGCAAGAAGTAGGATTGCAGCCCTGGACTTCAAGAGAGCCAACTTTGACCTCCTCAGGGAGCTCCTTGGAGAAATCCCCTGGACCAGGGTCCTAGAAGGAAAGGGCGTCCAGGAGAGCTGGCTTATCTTCAAGCGCCACTTTCTCCAAGCCCAGGATCGGTGTATTCCGACTAGTAGAAAGTCAAGTAAGAGGGGCAAGAGACCTGTGTGGATGGGAAAGGAGCTGCTAGGGAAACTTAATGAGAAGAGGAAAACATACGTTAGGTGGAAGAAGGGCCTGGCCACGTGGGAACAAAATAGGAACGTTGTCAGGGAATGCAGGAGTGCAACGAGAAAGGCCAAGGCATACTTGGAATTAGAACTAGCAAGGGACGTCAAGGATAGCAGGAAGGGCTTCAACAAATACATCAGCAGCAAGAGGAAGACTAGAGAAAATGTCGGTCCCCTGCTGAATGGGGAGGGTGCGTTGGTAACGGAGGATGTGGAGAAGGCAGAGTTACTAAATGCCTTCTTTGCCTCAGTCTTCTCTGCTAGGGCTGGTCCCCAGGAACTACAGAGCCTAGATAGGGCTGACAACTATCAAGGGCAGCCCCTTAGCGTCCTAGACCCTAGGGAAACAAGAAGGGACTGGAGAGAGGAAGACTTGCCCTGAGTAGAAGAAGATTTGGTTAGAGAGCAACTGAGGAAACTCAACACCCACAAATCCGTGGGCCCCGATGGGATGCACCCGAGAGTGCTGCGTGAGCTGGCAGATGTCGTAGCCGAGCCGCTCTCCATCATCTTTGAAAGGTCCTGGAGAACGGGGGAGGTGACGGAGGACTGGAGGAAAGCCAATGTCACCCCAGTCTTCAAAAAAGGCAAGAAGGAGGAGCTGGGCAACTACAGGACGGTGATCCTCACCTCAGTCCCAGGAAAGGTGATGGAGCAGCTCATCCTGGCTGCTGTCTCCAGGCACATGGAGGAAAAGAAGGTGCTCAGGAATAGCCAGCATGGGTTCACCAAGGGGAGATCATGCTTGACTAACCTGACACCCCTTCTATGATGGGGTGACTAGATGGATAGATGAAGGCAGAGCGGTGGATGTGATCTATCTGGACTTCAGTAAGGCTTTTGACACCGTCCCTCACGGCATCCTCCTGGGCAAGCTCCAGAAGAGTGGGTTAGATGAGTGGACAGTGAGGTGGATTAGGAACTGGCTGAATGACAGGGCCCAGAGAGTGGTAATCAGTGGTGCAGAGTCTGGCTGGAGGCCTGTGGTTAGTGGTGTCCCCCAGGGCTCAGTCCTTGGTCCAGTCCTGTTCAACTTATTCATTAACGACCTGGATGAAGGGATGGAGTGCTCCCTCAGCAAGTTTGCTGATGATACTGGGAGGAATAGCTGATAGCCCTGAGGGCTGCGCTGCCATCCAGAGGGACCTGGACAGACTGGACAATTGGGTGATGAGTAACCTCATGAAGTTCAACAAGGGCAAGTGTAGGGTCCTGCACCTGGGGAGGAATAACCCTTAGACATGCCTACAGGCTGGGGACCGACCTCCTGGAGAGCAGCTCTGCAGAGAGGGACCTGGGTATCATGGTGGATGACAAGTTGACCATGACGCATCAGGGTGCCCTTGTGGTCAAGAAGGCCAATGAGATCCTGGGATGCATTAAGAGCGTCTCCAGCAGGTCGAGGGAGGTGATTCTGCCCCTCTACTCAGCCCTGGTGAGGCCGCACCTCGAGTCCTGTGTGCAGTTCTGGGCTCCCCAGTGCAGGAGGGATGTAGAGCTGCTGGAGAGAGTCCAGCGCAGGGCTATGAAGATGCTTAGGGGCCTGGAACATCTTCCCTATGAGCAAAGGCTGAGAGAGCTGGACCTCTTCAGCCTGGAGAAGGCTGAGAGGTGACCTCATCAGTGTATACAAGTACCTTAAGGCAGGGAGTGAGGAGGATGCGGCCGAACTCTTCTCAGTAGTGGGCAGCAATAGAACTAGAGGAAACAGCCCAAAATTGAAGTTCCAAAAGTTCCACAGGAACTTGAGAAAGAACGTTGTAACAGTGAGGGTGACAGAGCACTGGAACAGGCTGCCCAGAGAGGTGGTGGAGTCTCCTTCTGTGGAGATCTTCAACACCCGCTTGGATGCAAGGAGAGTTGGACTAGATGACCTCTAGAGGTCCCTTCCAACCTTAAGTATTCTATGATTCTATACTAGATCTGAAAGTAATTTTTCCATATAGAATATAAGACAGATGAAGGTGGTAGATAACAAATATTAAAACTAATCTTATTATTAGCGGATTTTATTATAAATTGATTTCATGAGACCCTGCTTTTTTTTGTTGCCTTCTTCTCTTTCTTAAATGAATATAGTTACTTTTTTGCATAAGTTTATGGTATATCCATTTTTAAAATAAATTTGTAAATACATGTATTTACAAAATGAAATTTTGCATTTTTTTGCATTCACTTCTCTTGCATCCAATATTTTCCATTAATAGGTAAGACATAAGAAATACTGCATGATGGATATTAGTCCTTTTTCTCATCCTTAAGAGAGGGGACGGGTGATTGTGTTTTGCAGTGTAATGTAGTATAATGTATGTTGATACCTTCTGAAGGATCCTTTGAAATCCTAAGTTTCAAATTGCTGCATTACAATTCTGAAATACAGACTTTATGCCGAATTTACCTATCCAGAGCTTTTTAAAAGTATTCATTTGTAATGAATTTGTAGTCACTGGCAGAATGTCAACCCAGCGCTGATTATTCTGGTAGTGACTGTGCTCTAGCTCTTCTCTCATGTGCATCAGTTACAGAACTTTCATTTCGGAAGATGCCGGTCCCGGTGCCTTAGTGGCTACTGTTCGGGCAAAGGACCCTGATGGAGATGGGGTATTGTACCTGATTACGGGAGGTAACGAGGAGGGCAACTTTGAATTGGATAGGCAAAAAGGTAAGAAAAAAGATTATAAAACACTGTTATTTACTATCTAATCTGTCTTGACTCTGCTTCGCCTTTATGTCAAGAATGCTAAGTAAAGAAAATGCTCTTTTCTGTTAATCTGCAAATGGGGATGCTTCATATCGATGTGATCTAGTTGTCTGATATGATTTTCATTCTCCAAATATCAAGAAAAATTTGAGGCCCTGGTCCAGGAGCAGGGTGGTCTCAGATCACCAAATCCTGTGCTTTGCAGGCAAAATGAGAACTGATGGAACAGTATAGTGGCAGAGAAATGTAATGTTCTCTTAATTATTTTTGCTTGTTTGTTTGTTTACACAGTAAAATAGAAGAATTTTTTATTCTTCTAAATGTAGGTATCATTAAACTCCGCAGAAACCCGCTGCCTAATCTGAAAGGCCCACAGTACGTACTGAACATTACTGCAGTAGATGACAATGTCTCTGGAGGACCCACTCCCCTCAGCAGTTTTGCTGAGGTTATTGTAGGAGTTAACGATATTAATAACAACAAGCCTGTCTTCAGAGAGGTGAGATACCTTTTATCTTAGATAGATGACTAAACTGATCTCAAGTAGATCTTCTTTTAATACCTATAACTGGGATTGCAGACTCTTGATTACTTATGATGACTGGCACATATAAGGGACACTGTGCAGGACAGAATGAATCTGTAAGTGGAACACATAGTTAGTTTTCTTGATACTTGAAGAGTAAAATCTCCCTTCTTTCTTTCTTTTTCTCCTTTAGAACTTGATTTCTCAGTGATCATAGATACTAGAAGTGCTTATTTTTTTCTGAATTCTTTTCAGATGCAATGTAAAAATGTTTACACTGGGAATCAAATCATGTAGCCCTGTGTAATAGGGCTGGGTCCGGGGTGTCTTTTCAGTGCGCTCACTACAGTGGCAGCACCTGGGTTCTGGAGAACCAGCCCCCGGGCACAGCCGTGCTGCAGGTGGAAGCCTACGATGCAGATCTGGGCCTGAACGGAGAAGTGAAGTACGGGCTCATGCACCGAGATGGAGCTTCACTGGGCTTCAGCATTGATCCAGACACAGGTCAGTAACTTCTTGAGTTGAAATACAGGTGTCTTTTTATTGGTGTGTGAGTGTATGCCTGTGGGCTTATGCTTTAGCAGTATAACTGTTGAATTAGCTGTAACAATTCATGGAGTAAAAGAACCTTAGAGTATTTGGATAACCCTGCATATAGGCTAAGATGTTAGTGATTTAAATGCCAGATGATGTAGGGAAATGAATGCTGGTTCATTATGGAGGTAACAGGCGATTCTGAATCTCTTACTTCCATATTGGATTGAGTGTAACTGTTAAAAATGTGAAAATAAGAGTAGAAAATAAACATTTAACAGCTCAAGTTTGTGCTTCCCTAATAGTTTATTTTCACCTCACACATGAATAGTGTAGTGTGCAGAGAAGCAATATGTTCATACTAGGAAAGGACAGTGACAGACATTTGTGATGCGTTTCAGATGAAGGAGTTGGATATTAAAAGTTGTTGAGACCTCTGTAGTCAGAACAGCCACATGGGATGTTTGCCTGGCAGTGTCCAGGCCTCAGCATCAGAGAAAGCCAGATCAGAGGAGCACAAGGCTAGACGAGCAGAATGGAGCAGGGTCTGAGGCAGCCTTGGGGAGGCCAGTTTAAAGTGTCACAAACAGAAAGAAGAGCTGGGAGAGGGAAAGACTTTGTCAGTGGAGAAGAGTCTGCCTTTGGGAGGAAGTTGTGTGCTGTGTTAGCTGAGCTACATTGCTCAATTCCAGCTTAAAGTGAGGCAGCCTCCAGCTTCCACAGCAGAGACGACTCTGGTTGCATCATTTAAGTCTGCTGTGATGTGACTTTTCCCCAGAGTAATAACAAGCTGCCTTGGACTATCCCTGGAAGGAGGAGGAAAAAGTATTTCTATGCTCCAAGAGGAGTGAAGTAACAAGGTGTTTAGCCTGACGTAAGGGGTAGTAAGAGAGAGAGGTCCTGACTGCTGGCAGTAAATGGGCTTGGGAGGACTACTGGCTGTGTGAGCAGACCGGGAGGCAGGCAAGTTGTAAGTGGCCTTGTGTAAGACATGGGCTGCAGGTTGGTGTGCATTAGCTGTGCAGCTAAGCTCTGTGCCAGAGGAAAGCCTGGATCATGGGCTGTGAATACAGCCCCGAGGCTCAGTGCTCTCCAGAACAGGAGGTGTCTGTGTTGCCAGGGGTCATCACAACCACGCGGAGCTTTGACCGGGAGAGGCAGAAGGAGCTCACACTCTCCGTGACCGCCACGGACCAGGCACAGGAGCCGCTCACCGGCGTCTGCCAGGTCACCGTCCTTATTGCTGATGTCAATGACAACGACCCCAAGTTTGAAAACAGTCGCTACCAATGTGAGTGGTTTTTAGTTACCTATGTCAGTACCGCAGTGTGAACCTGTTTAGTAGTTCCATAATAATGATTGTTTTTCAGTTGAGCAAACTTTCATTTGCTGCCAATTAACCTAATTACTGCTTACTCCATCCCCAGTGGAAACAGGAAGAGTTGATTGCTGTCCTGTATATAGCAGCGTTTACACATTTGTCTGCAGTCCTGTGGACTAGGCACATCTGATGGCTTCCTCTGTGGATTTTCACTGTCTAATTTTTCTGCATATTGATTTTTTTATTCAGTGTTTTGAAACAGAACATGACATTTTAGATGAGAAGCTGTTGATCTTAACTAGAAAAACTTGTCATCTCTGTCTCCTTAACAAAATACCTCTGTTCAGATAGGCCAGAGTGGTCTTTATCACCTGTCAAAAAGTTTGAAATCTTTAGCTTGTAGCTGGTGAGTGCCATGAGCTCCGATTGCTCCTGTAACTGTGCTGCTGAGCTAGCTACCCCTGTCTGTCCTGGTACAGTCCTGGTTCATTCCCCCATGGAGAAGTATTCATCTGTCTTTGGTTTAATCTTACTTGCTCTTTCTCCGGTTGAACCCTGCATGTTAGTTACTTTGAACTCTGTGCATTTGATGTCATCCACAGAGGGCAAACAAGTTCCCTCATTGCTGGCCTAGGACAGACCTTTCCTTACGTGATTGCCTCACCAAGGATGGCAGTAAATGGTTGATGATGCTTGTGATAAATTTATTTTAGACATGTTTTACTAGTCCTGTGGAAATATTTTATAGGGCAAAGCAGTGACATTTTTATTAAAACAAAAATAACTTGGAAGCAGGTCATTTTTTGGTATCACATAAGCCAACAGTTTAATAGGTTTGGGAAAGAGGTATGACTGTGAGTGACAGTGTTTTAGTAAGGAGGAGAGTGATCTTTGTGCATAGAATCTAAATATATATGTACATTTAAGAGTTATGCACAAGGATAGGAAGAAAAATGTTTTATACCCGTTAGAGTATCTTATGCAAATGCCATGCTAGTTGGGATGAGCTGATTGAAAATAGCAATTTCTGCATCCCTGCCAGCAGACTCTGCAAGTCTGAACAAAGCAGCACTGAGCAGCAGTGTGAATGATCTCACTGGAGAGAAAGAAAGAAATATTTGGGGGCAGGCAAAAGAAACCCTTGATGTAAGGGTAGTGTATGTGCAAAGATGAACAGTTCTACGTCCTGCAGATGGAACTACAGGTGACCTTTTCTTCCTCTTTTCCCAAATCAGTGAAGCTGTGAGCTTGCATTTTGTAATTATGGCAGCTCCGGCACTTCTGAGAAAAAATACTTTTTTTTTTTTTTTTTTTTTTTTCCTTTCTTAAGCCCCAGTTGCTCTCTCCTGAGCAGCAAGCAGTTCGAGTGGTTCAAGATTTCACTGCCCCTGTGCCAGGGACTGGAGGTAGTAAGGAGGAGGAAAAACTGATCAGAAAATCTGACCATATCACTGTGTAAATGCTGCATTCAATTCTGTTTATTCCATCTCAAGAGGATATTGTAAAATAGAGACAAAGAAGGGAAATGAAAGGTGGGGAAGTGGTTTCTGAGGAAGAAGTTGTCTGAGCCTAAGAGCTACAGTGTTTCCACTGTGAGGACTATTTCAATATGCTAAATAACCAAGTTTTCTCTCGGATCGTGGAACGACATCAAAGGAAGGTCAGGCAAACACCAGGGACTGCTTGGAGAAGTGTTTGAGAATGTGTGGAAAAGCAGGAGCAAACAGCAGAGCAAGTTGAAAGTTTTGATGTAGAGAAGAGATGGGTGACAGGTGATAGCTTTATCTGTACAACTGTGCCTAGCACTGAGGAAGGAACTGGGAAATGACTCTTCACTGTGTTTTCGTGATTGTGTAATGTCCCTGCCGAGAATTGAGCTTTAGGCAAACGAAATGAATGACTCTTCTTTACAATAAGTACTTCAAGTGGGCAGTCTGTTACCAGGAGATGTTAACTATACAACCGGACTGAAAAAGAGTTTGATCCATCTGGGACTACTGCCGCAGAGACACAGTCTCTATCTCAGGAAGCCCATAAGCAACTGATTGCTGGAAACAGGGAGACCTCTGGGAAGGGGCGTGTAGAAAATGCTCATTATGCCTTGGCCTGAGGCAGCTTGTCCCAAGCCCTGATTGGCCATGGCTACTCTATATCAGGGAGATCTTTACTAGGAGCTCAGTCTTCAGGCTTTTTGGTTCCCTGCTGCCTCCCAGTGGTGCTGCTGTTCCTGCCGCTCTGCTGGAATTCACTCTGTAAATGATTCCGCTTGGTGCCAGGCTGCTATTGGCAGCAGCTGAACCCCATAGCCAGGAGCGTGGCCTGAGGCACCTGGTTGTGGGTACCTGAGGGCTTTCCCTGAGCTGCTGCAGGAAGGAGCCGTGAGCGCTGGGAGCCGGACAGGGGGAGCTGCCGTGGGGCTGGGAGGAGCAGTCACCACTAACGTCCTGCTCGAGGGCTAACAGGGACATGGGAGCTCGCGGCCCGTGTGGTGGTGTGTGGTCTGCGTGCAAAAAGAAAGAGCGAAGCAACATCTTCAGCATGGTCTCCTCTGGAAAAGTTATGCTCTGTGAGGCAGCAGTCATTCGTATGCCTAAGAGAGGATGGAAATGGTGGGAGGCAGTGCTGGCATTGCTGGGTGGGTTAGAGCTCTGCCATGCAGGCAGTCTCCCTAGCAAGGCTGGAGAGCAGAAACATCACCAGGAAAACAATAAATCTGCTTCACTAAGAGCTTTCTTAAAAAGCCAGCATCTAGAGGAAGGGAAGAGAAAGCTAAAAGAAAAATGTGGGTATTCTCTTAGTGACAATACTTTGTAACCTACCTCATTACAGAAGCATTTAATCTCATGTGAAGGGGAACTCTGAAGTGAGATTTTTTTTTCTTTGTATCTGTGAAATCAACTGCTCTGAAACAGTATTTTGGTGCAGCGAAGAAGTAGCTCAAACCAGCCCAGGTGCTTAATCTCTTCCAAATAATCAGTGAAACCCTTTGTGAGAGATGTCTAAAGAGCAGCCCAGTGTTGTGAGCTTGGCACTGACCTGTGAAGAACCTTCTTTTGTCTATTGATTTTTATATGCAGGAGCATTTCTATAACACACAGCACGGTAAATGGGAGCAATACTCTGCTGCTGACAATACATTTGTTTTCCAAAGATTTCCTCCGCGAGGACACTCCAGTGGGAACAAGTTTTCTGCGTGTTGTGGCTCATGATGATGACCAAGGTGTGAATGCTGCCATCAGATATTCAGTGCTGGAGCACCCACTGGAATACTTCCAGATAAATGCCAGCACGGGCTGGGTGTCCTTAAACCGCCCGATCTCCCAGGTAACGTGGCAGTGTGCTTGGAACAGAGCAGCCTTCAGCCTCTCAAATCCATTGCAGAGTGTTTCTTGCAATCCCTTGGTTTTACTAAGTGCTTTGAAACTGCCCTTGTTCTTCATTTGGTAGGCAAAGCGCATTAGCTGCTACGTCGTAGCAACAGATGGAGGCAACAGAAGTAGCACTGTGGAGCTGACTGTGGCTATCACTGATGCACTCAGTCAGCCACCCCGCTGGGAGCAGAGCCTCTACTGGGTGACAATCCCTGAAAACACCGTCCGTGACACCACAGTAGTGGTATGTTAAAAGTTCAGTTGCTTCCCTCCCTCTCCTTTCCATGTTACCTTCTGTCTGGCACTCTGTCTCTATCCCCATTAGGATATAGAGATGCCCCTTCTGCAAACCAATTGCATTGTGCCCTGGCAGTCTCCCTACCTGGGTGCTCCTGGTTTGTCAGGAATAACTGTTGCAGAATATGTTGTCATTTTAGCTGTCAGCATTTCTCCCCGTGATCTCTAAAACAAGTGGCATGCAGAGTGTGCTCCCATGGACAGCAGGTTTCAATAATAAGTGAGATTCAAGCTCTGTAGAAAATCATGGAGTGTTTGCACCAAGGGCTAGTCTTCTCCTACATCCTGCTTTGGGATAGAAGAACTTGCTTGAATGGGATAGAACTGCTTGAACTGTGCCGCCTGTCTGAAATCTTTCCTACAGCTTTATCATGTGCTGTACCCTTAAACACTGTTGCAGTTTGTCTACTCCATTTTAGCAGTACTTTGTATTGTGAACTCTTCTCTCCCAAAACAGACTCTGTACAGACTTACTCTTTAGAAATGATCTCTTCTGTAAATTGCTAATGTCGTCTGCCTTCCTCCTTCTGCAGGTGATATCCAAGAGCTTCAAGCCATTTGGTTTTGTTTGCACCTTGCCTAGGCAAGTGGGCAGCTCTGTGGAGAAGCACTTTGGATTACCTTTGCTGTGAAAGACAGAAAGAGGAGCAACCTCTTTAGCCAGTGAAGCAGTTATTGTTTGGCACATTTACAGTCATACTAGTTTGTTGTTGATTAAATTGCTACAGCAAACCTAAGCAATGTCAAATTAAACTCAGCTCTGCAGGATGAAAGCAGATGGTTTCTCTTTTGTCTGTTATCATTCTCATACCTATGCAGTTCTCGCCATCAAACTGAACATTTAACACTTATAACCCTTGAACATTTGTTCATATCATGGCTTTTTTCTTTCCTCAGACTATCAAAGCCACCTCTCCTCTTGGCGACCCTAGGGTTACATATAATCTGGAGGAGGGTCAAGTTCCAGAGACTAACATGCCGGTCCGTTTCTATCTGAAGCCCAACCGAGCTGATGGGTCTGCTTCTCTTCTAGTCTCTGAACCACTTGACTTTGAGACAACTAAATCTTTCACTCTGAGAGTCCGTGCACAAAATGCAGCCCTGACTCCTTCAGTTGCCTTTACTACTGTCTGTATCAATATAACAGGTGAGTGCCGTTCTCATTAGAACGCACATTTAGCACCATATTTTGGATGTTTTTAGTTTGAAACTATGAAATGATGTGGCAAACACATGGTTCCTAGCCATCTACAATTTCTTTGGACAGTTTTAATCCTATAAAGGGATGTGTACTGTCATAGAAACATCTATTTGGACACAATTGCTAAGTGCAACTATAAAATTTGGAAATGTACTAATGCAAAAATGTCTTGTCTGAATATTTACACAACACAAGGACACTTGCCTTTTTAAATGTACCTGCAAAATTTTGATAGAGAGAGAAATCTAGTAAATCTCCTCACATTGTTGAAAGGATGTTTGTATTAGTGGGAAGTTTCTGTGTTGTAGAAAGATGAACAACACAGATAGATTACATCGAACACAAAACCAACCTCTCTTTTGTTTTTTCTATTTAGCATTGAGGTTTAACATTGAATTTAAAACTGTAGAAAGGAAATTACGAAGGTGAATTTCTTCCCAGAAAGTTAGCTTTCTGTCAGAGCAAGAAAAGGAGCAGTCTCAGCATGTGGTGACACAATCACTTCATCCGTCTCTTGGGAGGATCCCGTTGCTGAGAGCAGGTTGGGAAGGGTTGGAGGATCAGTATCAACCCTTCAGACATCTGCTGATAGTTAGACCAGGGGAGGCTGATGTGCAGCAGAATCCTGAGTAATCACTGGGTCCTGCAGCCTAACATGGATCTGACTGTAGTGCCCCGGAGAGGTCCTACCAAGACCGAGACATACATTTCTCATCAACTGTGGACTTTTCAATTTGTTTTCCATTGTGTGTTAATCACCCCATAACAACTCACTGTAATTAGGTACAGTGCATGGTTCTGCTATAGACTTCAGCAGATAACCAGCTCTTTACAGATTGAATGAAGGACCTGCTGGTCCTGACATTCATGAGCATATTATAAGGCTACTGGTCAAATTGTTAGTTAGCATCTTATCTGAAATTCGCCTTCTGTCTCCAAGAAATGGCTCACTGTCTATAAAATGCCTTCTGGCAGATGCCATGAAAATGGGAAGACTGAAAGTGGTTTTACCAAGAACAATGAGTCCTTTCTCAAAATTTCGATACTGAAAAATATACCACAAATTAAATGCTGTTTAAAAAGTTCTTCATACATTTTTATTGTTGTCCCAATTATATTGTTTTGCAGATGTGAATGATAATGTTCCATTTTTTATGTCCTCCAACTATGAGGTGTCTGTGCTGGAAGGAGCTGCTGTTGGCACACCCGTGGTGCAGGTTGTAGCTACAGACTTGGATTCTGGCTTGCACGGAGAGGTTTGACTTTATGTCCAGTTATTTTCCTCATGGCAGACAAACTTTCTGTTGTGCTCACTGGGAGTGCACACGGAGCAGATGATAGGATATGTACAACATATGCATGGGTCTGCAGTGCATAATATGGGATGTAAGCAGAGAAGGATCTGTTCGCTGTCTTGGGAACCTGTGTCATGATGACGCATCCTGACCAGGATGCACAAGGTACTGGTGTCCGAGTTTCTAGGTTGTTCCCATGCCATGAGAACTGGAGGAGGCTGCAGAATGTGTCTCCAAACGCTTGCCTCTTTGGCTCATTTAATGTTGGACCATCCTTGCCATAGTAACCTAACCCAAGGAAGAAGTAGTGTTAAGAAGGGAACTGCTCATTTTTGCAGATTTTTCTAAAGCCTTTTTGAAAAATCCTGTACATTCTTCTGTGAGGGAACTCTACCTAGTAAAGATTTGTTGTTTTGTAATTGTTGTTTTGCATCTTCTGAACTTGCCACCAAGTTCCAGTAGTGGAACTGGACATGGCCATGCTTTCTGCGTGACATGAAGATAGGGCTAGAAATGTTTATTTTTCGACAGATGAAGCCAAAACCTTGCTAAAGTGGAAAATTTGGTCAGCTTTTGTCAATTATGGTCTTTGTTTATTTATGGCTATTTTTGAAAAAAAAAAAAAAAAAAAAAAAAAAAATTGAATGTGATCCAGACTCTCGGCCCTGATTTTTTTGAAATCGAGAGTGTGATGCATTGCTAGAAGCTAGGCAGGTAGCTTTAGAGAAGTGTCATTGCAAGTCATTTCTTACTCTTTCTGTTATTCATAATTTTATTTAACTGTCACAGATGGAGATGCGATGCTGGGCTGGATGCACTTTGACCTCATGGGTACAGCTGGTTTTCTCTTTTGAGAATCCTGGTTTTGTTTTTTTTTTTTCTTCCAAGTGGGCAGACTTCAAAAAATCTCTCTAAATAAACATGCTCAGAGCATTGCTACTTTGAAGCGAGTCTTGGGAAGTGACCAGGGAGGTGTATGTTAAGTGGGGTGGATGCAGTGCTTAGCTGTACAAGTGAAAATGGAAAATGAAACCTCCCTTAACTGTTTTCTCATTAGGTTCACTATTTAATATTGAAAGATGCAAGTGGGGATTACCAGTTCTTCACCATGGAGCCTGAAACAGGAATTATTTCTACCCACTCATCCTTTGACAGAGAGAAAAGAGCCTCTTACTTGATTGAGGTTCAGTCTCAGGACTCTTCGGAATCAGCGAGACCTGGTGTTCGTGGGCAACCCAACATGGGTAAGACTAGTAAGAATTGTGTACAATATTGGATAAATGACATCAGAGCTCTTCTGGACCTGAGATGTGCATGTGCGTGAGACTTCTGGAATAAAACAAGATGTTGTATCCACCTGTGCTGTTCCTCTTGTGCATATGCCTCTTGCATCTCCTTTTCAGACACGGCTTATGTAAGGATTTTCATCAGTGACGTGAATGACAATGCTCCAGCATTCCCTCAGGCAGTGTACGAGATCAGTGTGGACGAAGATATGGATGTGGGAAGTCCTGTGCTGACTGCAACAGCAAATGATGAAGATGAGGGTGAGTGGACCCGACCTTTGTGTGTCTCTGATTTAGACCCGTTAGAGTGATGATGTGTTGTCTGTAGGACTGCTCCCTTCTTGAGCAAACAGATCTGCTTTCAGGAGATGAATGGGCATTTCAAGCATTTGCAAAGGAGAAAAGATGAATCCTGTCTACAGGAGCTCCTTAATCTAAGGAAATGCTTTCAAGTGTCATATATAAGGTTAACACAGTTTGACTACCATCAGGATAGAATGAAATTGCCTAGAGTCATAACCATTCTATTAACTTCACGAGTACAACTCACTCCTGACCACATGCTTACCTAGAGCTGACTCCAGTGCTTGTGGACCTCTTCGGGCCGGGTTAACTGCTGCAAAAAGTCCTTACCTGGGTACTTTTTGGCAGGTTAATCATTTGAGCGTGTGGAAGGATCTGATAAGCAATGGAACATGTCAGATGTCACAGGTAGACAGGATAGCAGGAATAAAGAAGGGAAATAGAGAGGCTTGGATCTCTTCTCTGGGCTCTCAGAATCCAGTACTCTCTAGCTGGGTTCTTTTAGCTAATGCACACATGGAGGGTGTAATATTTACTGTAAAAGTTTACTTATTTGAAAGCCTTTGATGCTATACTGGATTTTTGATTTAGCTGAGTGATACAGCAATATACTGAAATTGCAATACGAATAAGTTACAGTTAGAAAATAGAGCAGTGCCCCATGCTCTGGCTTTCCCCCCTGGAGCAGGGGGATTGAACTAGATGATCTCTAGTGGTCCCTTCCCACCTCAACCATTCTGTGATTCTGTGACTCGCAATACCAGTCTCTGTACTATGTTCACTGCCCCGAGTTGACAGGGAGTAATATCATAAAGTCACAGAAGTATACAGTTCTTTCATTGCCAATAAAGAGGTGTTTGATTGTGGCTGCAAATCATATTTGTGGATATAATTGCAGTCCTAACCCCAAATCTCCTATGTACAGATTCTTCACAGCTACAAGCCTGGATTGTTGCATTTGAGGATGTGTTTGCTTTCTCCCTCACACAAGGTACAGCAGCCTGCTCTGGGCTGGGCAGATAAGGCTGCTTTAGTGTACATGTCCACTCTATATAGCTGTGCTGAGCATCCAGGGTCTGTACAAGCAGTGATTGCTTTCTCTTGTAGGTGCAAATGCCAAGCTACGGTACCAGATCACATCAGGAAATGTGAAAGGGGTTTTCGATGTGGAACCTGAGAGTGCTACCGTCTTCATTGCTCAGAGTCTGGATTATGAGCAAGAGCAACGCTACGAGCTCCGACTTGTAGCTTCCGATGGCAAATGGGAGAACCAAACCCTCATCATTGTCACTGTGATGAATAAGAATGATGAAGCGCCAGTCTTTGCTCTGAGTGAGTACCAGGGCAGCATCCTGGAGGAGCTCACAGACCTGCCAGTGCTCGTCATAAAGGTAAATCAGTTTACTTTTTTTTCAGCCCAACCTCATTCAAGTGTGTGGATTCAGGGACAGCCTTGTCAGAGTGGATAAACCCTGACCCTTCTGGATTCAAATAGCGATTTTCTGTAAAGAAGAGAATAGAGTGTGGTTACATCTGGGTAATGGACTTTCTGTCCTGAACAATAGTAATGTTGAATAGTGTACTGGCTTCTCTTTACAAACCAAGCGAGGAGTTACACGGGCAGATTTTGAGAGACCATATATGCATATTATAGTGAGCACAAGCATACCTCATGTGTTTAAGTTCACAGACTCTTTCACTGCATTTGTACTAGGAAGTAAAGTTGCCCAGGAACATTCCTTGCCTCTGGAATTCAGTCATTTTTGCTCTTTTGTTGTTAGAGACCTCTGCCTCTCCCTGGCAGAAGTCTGGCCCAGCTAGCTCTCACGGGCGAGCCCTGGATGCAGATCAGGAACAAGGAGTTAGTTCTGGCCAGGGCTAATGTCAGCTTGGATATATGATTACAAGTTTTGGAGGGTAAGGGATTGATGTGGCCTCCTGTCCGCTACGAGAGAGATAATCTCAAGTTGCTTTTTCTTTCCACCTTCTTTTCCAAAAACTTTGGTCAAAAAATCCATTATTATTTCCACTTGGTAGTTACTGTAGTTATTTCATCCTTGCCATATATACTGAGAAGTAGAACATACTGGACTCTCTAAACATGATATTGTTTCTCTAGGCTGTGTATAACATTTACTGAAAGAGAATTTGATCTGAATGGCTCAAAGTGATCCGTGTTTGTTGTTGAAATGCGTGCTTCTTGTTTAGCCTGCATAAAACAACTGCCTTCAGTGAAAGAACAGTGACTTCCCGTACTCTTTTGCATACACTTACAGGCTGTGGTTTGTCGTAGGTTTCTGCAGCAGACCCTGACAGGGAGGCTGATCAAAATGCCATTGTCTACTCCCTGCACGGACAGGGGGCCAGCAGCGAGTTCAGCATCAATGAGAACACAGGCGAGATCACTGCAAATAAAAGACTAGATCGTGAAAAGCGATCGACGTGGCGCTTCCTTGTGCTCGCAACCGACGAGGGTGGAGAGGGACTGACTGGCTTCGCAGATGTGATCATAGAAGTGAGGGATGTGAATGACAACCTGCCCCTTTTCCTGTGTGTGTCAGATGGTTGCTTCATGGGTTATGTCCCTGAGGGTTCCCCAGCAGACACCTCTGTCATGGATATGACAGCAGTGGACCTTGATGACCCAAAGGCTGGTACAAATGCTGTCCTAACATACAGAATCATTCAAAATGTCCAAAATGAAATAAATCTGGATTTGTTCTCGATTAACTCGGTTAGTGGCACCATATATACCATGCTGGGATCCCTGGACAGGGAGAAGGAGGACAAGTATCTAATAGTGGTTGAGGCTAGAGATGGAGGAGGTCTCACAGGGACAGGCACAGCTACCATTTTGGTGTCTGATGTAAACGACCATGCACCAGTTTTCCTGCAGAGGGTCTATACGGCCTTTGTCTCTGAGAATGCTGGTATTAATACTGAGGTTGCAGTAGTATCTGCTGTGGATAAAGATGAGGGAGAAAATGCCATGGTGACATTCAGCATCCTTGATGGGGACAACGATCGCAAATTCTCCATAGAGACAGATAAAGTCAACAACTGTGGGCTTATCCGGCTGCGGAAGCGGGTTGACTTTGAGAAGCCTCATGAGAGGGTCTTCAACTTGACTGTGAAAGCAGAGGACATGGATTTCTTCAGCATCGCTCACTGCGTGGTCTATGTGGAGGACTCAAATGACCATGCTCCTGTTTTTTACCCACAGTTCTATGAAGTGACAGCTCTGGGAGAAGACGTCCCAGTGGGCACCAAAGTTGTTCAGGTTTCTGCCCTTGACTTGGATTCTGGCCTGAATGGAAGGTTTTCTTTCCAGCTGTTGAGCCAGTCTGACCCGGGTGGCCAGTTCTCTGTGGCTGGGGACGGCTGGGTGGTAGTTGCAGGGCTGCTGGATCACGAGGCCATGACACGGTACAACCTCGTTGTTACTGCCACCGACATGGGACAGCCCCCTCTGACCGGCAGCGCCACCATTTCTGTGACTCTGCAGGATGTGAACGACAACGGGCCAGAATTTGAGGCTCATTATAACCCAGTGGTCTGGGAAAACACAGCGGCTCCCCAGGTTGTCCAGATGAACGAAACCTCCACTTTGCTGTACGCCAAGGACCGTGACACGGCTGCTAACGGAGCTCCTTTCTCCTTCTGCCTGCTCAGTGATTTTGACACCGTGACCAACTTCAACTTGCAGGATTTCCATAACGGGAGCGCCCTGCTTACGGCACTGCGAACCTTCGACAGGGAGGTTCACAAGGTGTTCTACCTGCCCATCCTCATCACAGATAGCGGGGTGCCCCCCAGGAGCTCCACCAGCACCCTGACCGTCAACATCGGCGACCAGAATGACCACCCGCATTCTCCTGGCTACATGGAGTGTCTTATTTACAGCTATGATGGTAAATCACACTCTGTTTCAAAGTACTACAGTAAGGCCATAGGAGCTGCTTCTCTGGCTTGTTCCACCTAAGCTAACATCCTAGAAATGCCCCTAAAGTGTGCTTAGAGCTCACACCAAGTAGTGTGATGTGGGGCACAGTGTTGGACTCTTCGGTTTGCAGAAGAAGCTGAGCCAGGTGATGGAAGAGGATACCTGGCTCCTATTCCATGCATATTTCTGTCAGACTTGAGTAATGGTCCTTGTTTTCAGATGCAGTTTTCCAATGGTATTAACATTTCAGGAAAACAAAATATTGGTGAAATTCATAATACCGGTGAGAAGCAATGAGTCTTAATACTACCCTGTGTTGTTATAGGTATTCTACCCACGACTATACTGGGCCAGGTTCGTGCCCCTGATGATGATGACTGGGATCACAAAATCTACCAATTTGAAGGAAAAACATCAAGGTATTTGGAAAAAAGAAGTTGGGTGAAATGAAAGAAAACCTCCCCACCCACCCCCCAAAAAAAAAAAAAAATGTAGACCATATTTAAACTCTTTTTTTGAAGAAAACTGTGCAAAAGCATGTGTTGATTATAAGTTTGTTTGTAGCTCTCCAACATCCCTCTTGGCTATGGTAGCACAATAAATGCTGCTGTATGCCAAGCTCATCCATTCCCTGCTGCTCAGTGACCTGTGGTTTCTGATGAGCCTTTTCTGCTGCAGCACCACTGCAAATGCCCTGTTTACAGTCCCTTTGTGAGGGAGTATATCAGCTGTCTCTGATAGCTTTCACCAAAAAAAAAGTGGGTCAGAAAAACATAAATGATAATTAGTGCATCTTAGCTCTAAGTTTTCAGAGCTTTTTCCTTGCCTTAACTCTTCTTACAGGTACTTTATCCTTAATGATAACTCAGGATTGCTGACTATTAAAGAAGGAACCCCTCCAGGAGTTTATAATATAAAAGTTAGAGTCATTGATGGCGTCTGGCCAGATGTGGTCTCGACTGTGAAGGTTACAGTGAGGGAAGTCAAAGGTGATGCCCTTTATAATGCTGGATCTATACAAATAAAAGGTAGGCAATGTGATGAAGTACATTTAGCATTATAATGCTGAAATCTGCCTCTTTAACGTTATTGCTGTGTTACTTAGAAGTCTGGTGTTGCTAAACTTAAGAGTTTAGTAGCTTTCTACATGATGGCCTGAAAATGCACCTGTGTTAGGATGGTCTTCTGATGCTCTATAGGGATGTTCAGGGAAGAAAAAGACAACAGGAAATGCTGGTTTTATGCTAAAGTCACAGTCATGAGATTTCTATACTAACTTTGCAACAAAACAGCAGTTAATATTTAACAACAAAAAAGAAAAGTTTGTTTGAACAACTGGCCTGAAATTCATCAAATTACTTCAATCTTTGCGGATGAGTAAAATGTTCTTAAACGTGGTTCTGATTTAAAAGAATTGTCAAAAAGCTTCAGAATACAAATCTTGTGGCAGAATCCAGCAAGTACCATTTCAGAATCTAAAAATGAAAACACCGGTGGGTTTGCAGTTGAGTGCTTTATCTGCAGTGCTAATAGTTTGTTCTGTGGTGCCCCTCTCTTTTATTGCTGTAACAGTTGTAGCCTCCAGTGTATGTGTTTGTCAGGATTTAAAATTCTATTACAGATATCACTCCAGAGGAATTCATATCCCAGTTCCCTGAAAAAGACAGTAAATACAACCAGATGAAGAAGCTCATTGCAGAAATTGTATCAGCCCAACTGGAAAATGTTCACATTTTCAGTGTGATAAAAAGCCCAAGTCAAACTCGAGGGATTGATGTTTGGTTTGTAGTTTATGGTCCACCCTATTATAAGACAGAAAAACTGAATGGCAATGTAGCAGTGTCCAGAGCACGGGTAAGTGTGTTTAATTAGTATGAAACCACATCACCTAGTTATTGGGTCTTTTCAAACAGTATACGTTGCCTATTGAACGTGCATGTTCAGAGTGACTGATTGAAGGGGTTGTATGTGAGAAAAATGGGCAACTCTATTCAGTAAAGTCAAATAGTCCTTTAGTACTTTGATTAAAATTTCAAATATGAATGTTTTAAAAAACAGCTTGTAATTGCATATTGACTTACCCTAATAGACTGAGTTAACTTTCAGAAACATGAACGTGGTTTTTTTTCTATTGAGTGTAAACACAGTTTAAAAGATGTGTTTGGCTGTTGCATTTCTACATATTGTCTTAAGTTTTTGAGTTAAGTTTTTGATTTTTCTTCTACACAGAAATGTTCTGCAAGTGAAATTTGTAAATCTGGGTTCAGTCAAAAGTCCAGCTTTATGATTCAAGAAGGCAAAGTAGTAAAATAACCGTTCCACAATAGAAAAACAGCTTGGAAATGAAAAATTAAAGAAAAATTCCTGCTGCTTGTGCAAAAAAAACAGACCTTAGATACTAACATAGATAATATCCCGAAGCTAAAAGTAATTGTAATTTATTCACTCCACTTAGGATTAA
The DNA here is from genome assembly GCA_003342815.1 of Eudromia elegans. NCBI lineage: Eukaryota > Metazoa > Chordata > Aves > Tinamiformes > Tinamidae > Eudromia > Eudromia elegans. Next base: position 4,760,821 of record PTEX01000003.1, on the reverse strand, counting down.
TTTCCACAGATTTTTGTCCTTGAAATATTCAGTTGCACTGTAATTGACTAGACCAGGGCTTTTGGCATAGCAGATACCAGGCTGAACTGCCTTTGACTGGTCTGAGTGAGGTAGATGTTGGAAAGAAGTGGTGCAGCAACCAGTTTTGAGAATAAATTAAGACCGTGGCTGCCACTGGTAATTTGTGTGTTTCCTCTCTCTGAAGAAAATCAGATGAATACAAATAATTGTTCTCCCCAGCTGGAAAGCGTCTTGGATATAAATATCACCCAAGTTGGCATCGATGCGTGTGCGACTGCGGACTGCACTGGCAGCACGGGCTGCAGCAGCAGGTCCGAGCAGAGTCACGCGCCCACGGTGACCTCGGCAGGGAGCGTCTCGCTGGTGTCGGCCACGGTGCTGAGCAGCGCCCTGTGCGGCTGCGCTGCTCGCGAGGGCCCTCGGCTCTCCTGTTCCGTGCACCGCGCAAACCCGTGTCTCAACGGCGGCACGTGCGTGGACGGAGATTTGGGCTACAGGTTGGTGGAGCTTGTGCGGCACTCGGGCGAGGTGTGCGAGGTGCCGTCTGCAAGGATGGGAGGTGGTGGGAGCCAGCGTTACAGGGGTGATCCGGGGGATGTTGTGCTTCCTAGTGTCCCGGAGAGCCTCACAAGCCCTGCAGGCTGCACTCCTTCCTTTAGTCTCACCCTGCTTGTGTTCTTGCAGCCTACATGAGCATTACTCAACACAGAATTGCAGAATCCTTAAGGCTGGAAGGGACCTGTAGAGGTCATCTAGTCCAACCCTTCTGCACACGCAGGGTCACCTAGACCATGTTACACAGGATTGCATCCAAGTGGGTTTTGAAGATCTCTAGAGAAGGAGATTCCATATCTTAACTGTGTCACTTACCTATTCCCCATGTTTCTTGCCCCCCCTTTTTTTTTCCTCAAAAAAGAGCACCTCACAAGCAAGAATAGCATGAAGATGAAGCCCAAATGGGATTGGAGTAGCTCAGTGTGAACCTGGCACCATTTTAGAAAGCAAGACCTAAGCATATATACTTCAAGGAAATATCCCTACATAGGAAGGCAGAAATAACTGTCTAGCAGCTCCTATTTGGAGGAATAGGACTTGGACTGAAGCTGCAAAAGTCCGTGGTGTGGTAAAAGTCTAAATGAGTCCCAATTGCTGGTCAGATGTAACCAACCAGAGAAATGTTTGGTTGGCTGCCCTGGAAATGCTGTAATGCTTGACAATGTGTTCTGCTACCTGTCATTTCCTCAGCTTTGAGTGTTTTGCTCCATTTTCCATATTTTTATGAATAATCTTTTTTTTTTTTTTTTTTTTCNTTTTTTTTTTTTTTTTTTTTTCCTGACCTGCTTCTCTTAGTCTGCTCTCATTAGATACTGGGAAGTTATGAGAAATAAAAAAAAGAATAGGTGCCCAGCTGTTTTCCCTCTCTATTTCTTTTGCCATTTCTGTTGCTCCTTTGGTTCCCCTCTTACATTGCTTGTCATTGTCCTGCTGTGCTTGCTCTTTGTTCATTTTTGAATCACTGATGTTAACAAATAAAGACTGCCCCCTGAACATTGATTCTTCCTAGTATAAAGGAAATGAGTCAGTAAGTGACTCTCATCTCTCTTCTTATTTTTTTCTGGGTGGGCAAAGCCAGCCTTTGCTGGTTTCTTTTGCCTTCTTGCACCCTTCCGTTGGTTTCCCTGTCAAGATTATGAAGTCTTTTAAATCAAGCTGTCAACTTGACCCAGTGAAACCTGGGTTTCTAGGTTTGACATAGGTTTCCTCTTCTGCTAAAGAGAACAGAAGTTTCCAAGTACTTTCTGTACTACAAAGGCTCGATGGTTTATTCATGAAATGATTCATACATAGGCATAGTATAATCTGGATCTAAAGCTAAACTGTTTGTGCATAAAGAAATAATTAGAGAACATTTTGTGACTGAGGTGCTTTGTTAGTGCTTGTTTAACCATACTAGTGCCTGAGCAATGTGGGCTCCTGTGGTTGGAGTGGGGAGCTTTGCTGTGAGAATGGCTCTTCATGAGTTTTGCTTGGATGGTGGAAATTACTTTTTATTAATTAATGAATATATTTATTTTTTACAGGTGCAAATGTCCTGCAAATTTCCATGGACCAGATTGCCAGCAGACAAAACACAGCTTCAGAGGCCATGGTTATGCTTGGTTCCCCCCTCTTAAGCCTTGCTTTGAGAGCCGTATCTCCTTAGAGTTCATCACTGATGTGCCTGATGGCCTTCTGCTGTACCAGGGACCAGTGGCACGAGGACAGCCTGGAGAAAAGGAAGATTTCATTGCATTAGGTTAAAAACTTAAAAAATAATTTTCTTTGTGTTTGTGTGACTTGGAATTCTACTTACAGTTAATAGAGTTTTTAAATGGTTTGGAAAGTTATTCTCAAAAAATGAGAATGCTGAATAATTTGCCAGGATTCCCAGGGTGTTTCTTGTCACTGTACTAGAAGCTGCATTTTTTAAATTAAGTTTCTTCCCCTGTCTAAAGACCTCCTCAGGCTGGAATCTGGGACACTGGGTCTGCTTGGGTCGCTGTGGGGAAACGCTTCTCCAAGCAGTCTTTCCTTTGCAGAGCTCTCGGGCGGTGTCCCGTCACTGACTGTGAAGCACAGCTCTGGGGCCCTTCTCCTGCAGCTCTCACGAACCGTTAACGTTGCAGATCACCGCTGGCACAACATAAAAATCATACACGACGGAAAGGCAAGTGCAAACAGGGACAGTCCTGTGGGAGCACCGTTCTGTGGATTTAGTTATCCCTTCGGAATCCTTTCTGGCGTCCTTAGAGCTCTCCAGTCGCTCATCACTGCAGCAGTGTGAGCTAAAGTTCGTGTGCTCAGTTTTGCTCTTAATCTCAAGGCAGTGCATCACAACAAGGCCTTGAGCAGTTGCCTCCAGCTCTGAAGTGAGCCCTGCTCTTTTGGTGTAATAACTCTCTCTAGTGATTAGACTACAGGCTTGTGATAGCCCAGAAAGGCAAAGGCAGATTTGCTCTTGGACTGGTGGAGTGAAATGTGCTTTATTTCTGTGAACAGGAAGCTCTGGCCCAGTGAGTGAGTTTAGACATGCACTTTGGTATAAGGGGGGTTTTTGCTGATGCAGCACTGGTGAAGGCATCTGCTGGTTTGCTCCTTCCTCTACCCCATGGGGCAGGTTGAGGGTACGTCAGGATCTGGGTTAGGGAACCTGCAGAAACCTTTTAATAAAATCCTGTCTTTTTTATACTGTGTCAGTGACTTGACCTTCTCTGGTAGGTCCCTTAGTTATATGCCACATGCAGTAACTTTTCTGATTAGTACATAGTGTTTTATTATTCTAATAAACTTCCCTACTTTTTAATTTCTAGTTACCCTTCTCCCTTCTGCTTATTGAAATAAAATATGTAATTGAATGTATTGCTGTCTCCTGATGCAATTCAGTAATGCCTTTCTCCAGAAAGTGAAGCTGATTCTTGACCACTGCATAAATGTCTCGGTTAGAGACAGCAGCAGAATCACTAAGAAGATCTCACAAATGGATCTGGCTGCCTGTGAAGCCTCTGAAGAGACTATTGGAATTCAGAGGTAAAAGCCATGAACAATGTGACCTGGATACATAAGCACTGAACAGAGCTAAGAAAAAAGGGAAGGGGATATAAGGAGATGTAAAATCAGCCAAGATTTTGTATTTACATGTCACTAATTCTTGTTTTCCCTGACTTCCCTTCAGCATGGTTGGACTCTTCAGTGGTCACCAGCCCCTGCAGTTGGGTGGAGTTAAGAAGGCTTTGCCTTTCCCCAGTTCCCAGAAGCACTTCCGAGGTTTCGTTGGCTGCATCCGCAATGTCATCGTTGACAGCAAGGTAGGGCTGCCTCCTGGGTAGCCCAGGAAGGTAGGGCAATCCTTCCTGGGATTGCTGGTGCCAGCGGTGGGCACCTCATGTGGTGCTTCTCTTGCCTCTTCCAGGTGTATGATTTGGAGCACCCTGCAGAGTCCTTAAACAGCGTTCCTGGGTGTGTCCTGACGGATGAAATGTGCCAGAGAGCAGGGCTGGTCTCCTGTGGTGCCCACGGCAAGTGTGTTGCTGAATGGGATTTCTATCACTGTGACTGTTCCCCAGGATATGCTGGACCAGCCTGTGACAAAGGTACCATAAGTTCAAGGAGTTGATCAATGGTGGGAATCTCTGAGAACAGGCATCAAAACAGACTGCTGCAGATTTGCAGGACGTGGAACCAAGTGGCTTAACGATATCGATAACAATATAGACCTGCAGCAATATAAAGATCCTTCTGGCTCTTGTCGAATTAGGATTGCTTTGCTTTGAGCAGGAGGCAAGTGGTCAGATAGGTTGTTTTGTATTGTTTTTACATCATCTTATTTCTCAATAATGAAAGATGAAGCATTTTGCATGAGTATTCTTCCTCTGGCCGCACAGATCATAAAATGAAATTTAATGGACATGCCACTATTTGTCATCCTGTAGTGGTCATAAGAGTGACTAGATGCTAGCTTGGAACATGGCAGATCCTGGTTGGTTCTTGCTGTGAAACCTGAGGATACATCCCTCAATTCCCCTTGGACAGAGTTTTGCATCTATAAAATGAGGATAATTGCATTTCCCTTTGTCCCTGGGGTGACCTCAAGCTTGTGAAATGCCTTTAGACCACAGTAATGGGTTTATGTAAGGACATAATATCAGATTAGTTCCAGCAAATGTGTTATCCTGTACAAAATCAGCAGGAAACATGCATCAGAGAACAAAAGCTTGCAAGAGTGGATAATGAAAAACCTCAGAGGCATTGTTAAAAAGTGCAAAATTTTAGCAATCCAGAAATTTATTAAATGCCTTCTTTGATGTTAAGTGCTCCCAGCAGCCCAGAGCCAAGTTCAGGGAACAGGAGCATGTACTTGAAGCTGGCTTCCTCATGCAATATGTTCAGCAACTGTCCACGCAGACTCACAGCCACTGCTGTGAAATGCATGTGAAATCAGATGTGAATTGCAGTATTACTGGAGCTTTACCTGCCCTGTGCCAGTTTTCTCCATCTATATGCAATGTACAAATGATGGGATTGGTAATAACAGTCTGTGATGAACACTCGTGCCCAATAAAATCTGAGGCTTTGTGCAGTGATTGAAGAGAATTAGCCCCCTCAGTTTTGTAATTTGATGGAAAGTGGCTTTAAAGGCGCACGTTTTCTAGAGCAGAGGGTGTTAACCACTGACCAGCCTACCGAAGGAAAGAGATTCTAAATCTTTTTATCTTCAGATCAAAGCTAAATACTTTACTGGAAGATATGCTCCAGATTGAAAATAAATAAATAAGTAAGGTTGTTGGGTAGTGTAGGAGTATTAGGGTGAATGTGCTACCTGTGACAGGCAGAATATTGGAATATTACAAAATATTCATGTATGCCCAAATTCTGTATCTTTGTTCTTTTCCCCTTAATTCCATTAGGGGAAATTTCCTCTTGGAGGCAGTGGGTGCTTCCCGTGATATTTCATTATGTTGGAGTTTCTTAATAGCCAGATTTCTGCCATTTGGAACTGGTATATTCTTAAACTGTGGAGATTTCCTGAGATTTCCTGTTTGTGTGTTGTGTTTAGCACTTCCAGAATGGGCCTTTGGAAGGGACAGTTGGATCCACTACGAGCCGAGAAGCAGCCTGAGTGCCCACAGCACCCACATCCAACTGATGGTTCGCACACGGATCTCTCACAGCACCCTACTCAGCCTGGCCTCAGCACATGGCAGTGGATACATCCGACTGGAGGTGATCAATACAAAAGCCATTCTGCTTAAGCACTCCTAATCTGTCACAGTAGTAGTACCATAAGAGAAAAAGATTTTTTTTTTTCTGATTCAAGACAGCTGTTCCTCAGTGTAACAGTGTTCCTCAGAGACCAAACATTTTCCACATGAGAACTACTGCTCTCATTTGTGCTTCCTGTCTTGGGAAGAAAAAGAACAGCCAGAATAGTATTTCTTGGATGCAAGAGGATATAGTAATAGCCTTTTTGTAGCACAAGTTCTATCTCCCCAAAGTACAGGTGAGTGCATGGGATACACGTGGAAGAGTGTTTTGTCTAGCTTGCATTTTCTCTGCTTCAGTCTCTGGCTGTAAAGTTTCTGCCTTTTGCATTTCTGCACTTTTTTTGTTTCTGTTGAAGGCCATGTGCATTATATTAGCCAAGTAGAGACTAGTTATTCCAACTATAACTGGAGGGTCAGCTAAGACGACTTAGAGATAAAAAAAGGAGAAAACTGATGATGAAACTCATCTTACTTAGAGAAGCCTGTAGGGAAGAAAGTTACTAATTCCTAGGCCTGTAGTTTGTTCTTGTAACTTTTATCTTGTCTTAAAGCATCTTATGGCGTGTTTAAACACAAGAGTTCCATTTGTAATCCATTTCTTGAGTCAGTCCACTATCGCTACATTCAGATTTTCATTTCTATTGTGAGTAAAGGTCTCTATAATCTTCTTTTATAGGTGGTTGGGGGTTCCTTCAGTGTAAACTTCAGCTTGGAGGACAAAAATTACTCCCTGAGGATGAGCACCTTGCGTATTAACAATGGCCAGTGGGTCCTGCTGACCATGGAGCGCTACAACAATGAATTTACCCTGCGCGTTAATGATGGTGGAGGTGATCAAGAAGTAACCTCTGTCTTGGGTACAAACAGGTGGTTTGAAATGGATTGGACAAGCATCGTGCTAGGAAACCGCCTTCCCAACCTTTCGGAGAGTGATTTCCAAGGTAAGGGATGTGATGAGAGGATTAAAACGTGTGAGTGGAATCGTTGGGGGTATTGGAGATTCTAAAATGCAAGCAGGAATTCTAATGGAGACTGAGATCCCATCTCCTGCACAGCGGAATTCAGAGCTAATGCTCTACTCTTTATTTGACATTATGTCTAGTTCTAGTGAAGACGTGAGATTTTCTGTAAAAAAAAAAAAAAAAAACCAAAAAACTTCAGGTTTTAATTAATGAGCAAATCATTAATTAATGATTAATTAATCAATCCCAGCATGAGCTGGGATCTCCCCTCTCTTTTAGACTGGGAAAGGTTTGAGGAGCAGACACAACATCTTTCAGTAGGAGGGTAAAGATATAAAGGCATATTCTTCCTCCATTTTATCCAGTGCAGGTGTTGGGACTTCGTAGTTCAACAGAGGTGGCTTTAGCTTTGTGTTCCTTCTCATTCGGTCCCGCTTTTATGATTGTGTTTTAAACCTAGCTTAATTTAATGAAGGTGTTGTGGTTCGTAGCACAGTTCTGCTAAGTTGTTGCACTGGCACAAGCAAGCTGTTCTCGAGGAGCAGCACTGTAGGTCTGTCAATAAATCGGGACACTGGGTGCTCTGTAGTTTTCCTAAAATAAAACTGGTAAGTGGTATAAGGCACTTTTAAAGCTGTCCAGCCACGCAGCATCCTCAAGATCTCCTGCTTGCTATGTGCTGGGGCAAGACGTGCGGTGGGGAAGTTGGGCACACAGTGTGTATATGTGTCTGTTTGCACTTCCCTGCCATGGCACAGGCTGTATGCGCGACGTGCAGCTGAACGGCCGCCCGCTCCTCGTGGAAGGCCACAGCTCGGAGCTGGGCCTGGTTCGGAGGCGACAGGGTGTCACCATGGGCTGCCACTCCACTGCCTGCAGCAGCCAGCCCTGCTACAGCCCTTTCTTCTGTGTAGACCTGTGGAGAAAGTATGAGTGCCGGTACGTGAAGCCTTCACTTTCCCTCGGGTGCCTGGGGAGCGCTTTCCTCCCACCTTTGGTCAGGTGAATTGCTGTTAACGGTGAAGATCCTTCCTGCTGCTGATCAGAAGCGGCATCTCAAGGACCAGTCCTGTTCTCCATCTCATCCCCTATCACAGCCAGACTTGCAGTTTCCTCTGGGTCTGGTATGGAACCTATTTACTTGACCATTTTTCTCATGGTAAGAAGATCAACAGGCTAGGGAGGCATTGAAATGCTCTTTGAGTAAAAGGAAGATTGCAGAAGCCTTAATTTCTTTTTCTGTATTTCTGTACACACACGTTCAAGTATATCTGTATGTCTATATCTGTGTGTATATGTGTGTCTACACATACATACTGTAAAGAGGCTGAAATTAATAATCTGTTGTGTAAAAATAAAGAGGTTTTCAAACTTCTATTAGAGGTTTGAATATTACCTTTGTTAGAGGTTTTCAAAACTGATTTCTAAAACTGGCTGACCAAGAGCAGAACCAGAGACCTCAGCCTGGTACTGTGTTCAGTAAGTTTCTTGGAGAAGACACAGCCTTTGACAAAAATTACCAACATATTAAAATATGCAAATGAAAATATAGGCATTTTTCTCTAAAAAAAGCAATCATACAAGACTGTGAAGAGGTGCTTGTACCATCGAAATTCCTCCAGGTCAGCCAGAATTAGATGAAGTTGTGTCATGGCTGGAGATTATAAGCATGAAAGAGGCTGTGAGATAGAAGAGAGTCTTAAAGATGCCTCAGGACACTCCTCTCTTGAGCCCACTTGTAAAAGAACAATTTGAAGGGATTATTCCATTTATTCTCTAGTACTGAAGTTTCTGCTCTTTGGAGAGCTGAAAGCAGGTCTTGTGCTCCCTGAGTATTCCTGCATTGGCTTTTTAATTTGGTATCAGAAGAAAACACTTCTCTGCAGGCTGAAGTCCTAGAAGACAAGATGGGTCATTCTCCACAGGGCAATGGCCTCTTTTTCCCCAAGCTCCACTTGAACACTGCCAAACCTGCACGAAGTGCTTGCTAGGACCTTTCCCTTTGGCCTATTTCCTGTTAGGCCTTTCACACCCTTCTGCGTATTTGTTAGTTTTAAAGAAATAAATTCAATAAAGAAATCTACAGAAAGAAGCACACAACTGCAGGTGCTTCTTTAGCCTAAAAGGTATCTTGTGCTTTTTTTGTTTGTGTTATTTTGTTTAGATGTCCAGCTGGAAAAGTGGAAGTGATGGATAACCTCACAGGGCTCAGACACTGCACCTCATCACCGTGTGGACACTGGACCTGTAGGAATGGAGGTACCTGCGTGGCCCAGTCCCAAGACAAGAGTATCTGCCAGTGCCCTGATGGATACAAGGGAAAATGGTGTGAAATTAGCCAGGTGAAAGCAGGAAGACCGGTTGGACTCAGCTCTGGCTCTATTCTGGCAATCAGCATGTGCCTCCTTGTCTTCCTAGGTAGGAAAGCAAATTTGCTGGATTTTTTTTTTTGGCTTGTTTTTTATTATTATTTTCATAATGCACCTTCCTCCATTGAGTCAAGTCCGTTTTACTCCTTGGATACTGTGACCAGTACGTAATCTTTTCCAGAGATCACCAATTGAGGTTCATTTGAAGATGCTGAGAGACAGGCCTCAGCACATGATTACTCTTTGCTTGCTTAAAGCAAGTTCAGGCAAATTTAGAATTTCCCTCTCCCTTCCAGAATCACGTATTTTCACTCCTCCTTAAATAGAGATTTTCCATCTGTGTGTGCAAATAAATGTGAATCCATTTTCTTTTGAAACTTCCACCTTCCCTGAACCCTCATGTGTGAGCACCTAGAACTGCTGCGTGCTGCTTACATGCTAGGCAGGCAGAGCACTTTCTCCAGAGATTTTATAATCTCTGTGGTCATGCAAATGAGGCAAACTTCATTAAGAATGCAGGGAGAAAAAAAAAGAAGTCTCAAAAAGTGTCCAGTTTTAGATGCACTTTGGTTGAAATAATATGCCCCCAAATTGCCTGTTTCATATATTGATAATGACAAACTGCATACACGTCTCAGAATAGAGTTTCCAATAATGATATTACACTTGTAACCTTCATTAAAACAGTGTTTTACTTACTTTGGGTATCTTATTTACTCAGGATTGGTGAAAGGCCAGAGATTGGCCAAAATGCCTTCTATTTAAATGGATTCCTTTAGGTAAGTAAAATACCCTTTTAATGAAGTTTATGATGTAACATATATATATAAATAAATTTATATAGATGATTCTTTACCTTCCTGAAAGTAATTTGCATATACACTAATACGCATTTCTTAAGTGGGCATTTGCTTTTAAAATAAGAGTTAATTTGATATCTCAGGAGTCATATAGCTATCTGTTTGTTTTATGTCATACTTTGTCAACAAATATGTGTATTCATTTTTTCTAGCTCTCTTGGTCTCCTACACAGTGTGGAGTCAGTGGGGAACGTCAGGGTTTCGAAAGGGAGGAATTTACCACATTCCTGAAGAGCGTGAAAGCTGGGAGGATGTTAGAGAAAACGTCTTCAATTATAACGAGGAAGGAGGAGGAGAGCGTGACCAGGTATGATGAAACTGCAGTTCAGTCTTTGCAAACCAAGTATCTCCTTGCCTTGCTTTCCTAAACCTTTATTTTTTTTATTGCCCTCACCTTTGTTCTTTTTGTTTGATTGTTTTTAACAACTTAAAAAATCTTCAGTGAGAGGCTTTTATTACAATCTGATCTGTATCTTTCATAGTGGACAAATGTGGTCACCTTTTAAGGGGCCACCCTGGGGACAGGGCAGTACTTTATACTTTGTGAGACAGCATCGTATTTAGCTGAAGTCTCAGCATTTAAAGGTTTATGGTATGATCGGAACTAGTTCCTCTGAACTAGCCCCACTCTTCTCTGTTAGTAAAAGACTTGCAGAATCTGGTTTTGTGTTACATTGAATTTTAAAATGTTTTGGGGAACATATTTCCTTTTTTTTTTTTTCAGGATGCATATGATATAGATGAACTGAAGAAACCTCTGCAAAACGTTCCCCACTTCTCCTCGAGGACGGCTGCTCTGCATTCCAGGACACCCAGAGGCCCAAAGAGAGACTCGCTCCCAAAACGTTCCCATCGAAGGCAGTCAACAGCAGCTGTTACCAGCGTCCCAGATTTCAAGGAATATGTATCTCAAATTGTCTGGAATGCAGACAATGATCCACGGAGTCTTCCAGCTGACACTCTTCATTATTACTGCTTAGAAGGGCAGTGCTCTCTAGCAGGGAGCCTTAGTTCCCTAGACTCCGTTAGTGATGATGAAGATCTGAATTATGATTTCCTCCAAGAGTGGGGGCCAAAGTTTGAGAAGCTTAAAGAACTCTACCAGCCCTCAGATGCACATTTGTGACAGGAGCTAAAGGAACTCATAGAATTGCCTTGATATACAGACACTTCTTTTACATTAAAATATGTGGGGTTTTTTTACATGTATATTCAAGCTAAATCAATTAAGTTATTTGATGCAAACTTTCAACAACAATAGTATGAAATACTCACTTTTTCTAGAAGCGACAATACAAACAATCTTTTTATATGTTCTGTATAAATAGTTATTCAAAAATAGAAGGTCAAAGGCTTTTAATGTATGAGTTTTCTTGAAAACATTGAAATGTAGAATTTGTATCAAATAGTGTCAAAGCAAGTGTAGGATTTGTATCAAATAGCATAATCAGAATAGTGTAATAATACCCCTGTTCATTTGTGTAGACCACAGCGAATTACTAGAGCTGGATGCAAGAACTGTCTTGAATTATCTTCTCGCTAGTGTAACTATGATTCCTATCATGTGGATAGCAATGGGTGGGACATTTTTTAAACTGCATTCATTTTAGACTGTGAACTCACAGATATAAATATTAAATAGAAAAAAAAAATCTGTTCCTCTTCTCACCTTCTGTTTTCTAACTGTAATCTCTCCCAAAACATGCTTGCCTACTCTAATAACCCGTGGAATGGGGTAAATGCCTTGGAAGTGTTCCTTCTTATTCCATCTCCCTTGCCCGCTCCTTCCTTCTCTTAAATAGGGACAATTCCCAGCGTAGAGGGTGATCTGTGAATGTTCGTGCTTACAAAATGCTTAAAAGCTCTTACATGCCAAATTTAAAATTGTTTTCTACTTAATATTAATTAGTACTAGCATACTATGATAGTGCAAGTTTGTTTATGTTTATGACAGTTCCTTTGGTTTATAAATACTGTTTTAAATGTAGGCCTTTCATTACTACCGGCCATTTTACTCAGTGTAAGAAATGCAAATGTCCGTTAGCTTTGTACCTAGCAGGAAGATTTTAAGGTGCTCTTAGAACAAATATAATTTGCACCAAAAATGAACAAAAGCACCATATGAGTTGAACTTACAAATCATTCTATGAAATTATTATGAGACATTAAAAGATCAGTATCAAAGATTTGGACAAAAAGGTCATCTTTGTGCTAAATGGCATTGAGGTGTTCTTAGGAAGTGACAAAAATGAATAGTGTAGCTATCTAGCATATTATTACATCTTCTTAATAAACATTTTCCTGCTTTCAAAAGGTGTATGATCTTGTAAGAAACTAAAATCTGATACATTCTAGGACATTATATATATAGTGCTGCAAATGAAATGACCTCCATGTCATCAGTAAGGAAATTGTTCTTAGTCTGGAAACTCCTAGAAATTTTTCACTAAATGCATATACGTTTTTGTCACTCTTTTAAATCAACTACTGCTAGGAAGTGGCCTCAAGTGCCACGAGGGAGGTTCAGGTTGGACATCAGAAAACCTTTCCAATGTCCATCACTCACGCATGGAGAAAGCGCCTCTCCTCAACTCCCTTCCCCTCCGCTTCCCGGGGCCGCCATCTTCCCGCCCCTCGGCGGGAGGCGGGGTCTCCGCCTCGCCGCGGCCCCGCCCCCTCCGGTACGGGGGCGGCCGCCATCTTGCCGCCTGGGCAGGCGGGCCGGGCCGCAGCAGCGCGCGGCGCCATCCCGCCGCGGCCCGGGCGCCGCCATGAGCGCGGAGGCGGCGGACCGCGAGGCCGCCACGTCGAGCCGGCCCTGCACGCCGCCGCAGACCTCCTGGTTCGAGTTCCTGCTGGAGGAGGCGCTGCTGGAGCAGCACCTGCGCAAGCCCTCTCCCGGTGCGTGCGGCCCCCGCGCGGCCCTTCCCTTCCCTTCCTTCTCCGCCCGGCCGCCGGCGCGGCCCTCGCGTTGCCGGGACGGCTGGGGCTGCCGCGGAGGGACCGTGTGCTGCGGGCGCCGCGCGGGAGACCCGGCTGCGCCGTGCGCTGCAGCCCCAGGGAGGCAGCTCGTCTGCGCCGCGTTTCCCCTTTGAGCTGTAATTGCCCCCTTCCCTGTGCCGCAGAGTGTTTTCCTTTGCATGTTTTTTTCCCCCTTTTTGGAGAGGGCGTGCGGGAAGTTGCCAGTGCTTCCTGTGAAAGCTGTTTATAAAGCGTCGCAGCTGGCACCTGAGTTCCGCCCCTTGCGGCCTGCAGCTTGGAGGGCTGGAGCCCTCCCTCCTTAACAACTGGAAGGAAGAAAAATCCGCATCAAAACCGAATAAAAGATGCCATAAGAAACTTGCAATATTTAAAACTATCTAATCTTTTGAAGATTGTAAAGGGGAGCTGGAAATTGCATTTTTTTTTTAGTACCTAAAACACAACTAGGCAGTATTGCTTTTGCAAAATTTAAGCTCAGCCTAAGTCAACATCCATAGTTCTTACACTGTTACTTTTTGATTAAAAATACTGATTAATATTAGTTACATTTCACATAATTCAGAGATGAATCATTTTGATTTATCTTCAGTTCTTCAAAACATCCTTAAGATACAGATTGTTACTAGAAGATGGATTTTTTTTCTTTCATCACACTTTTTTCGAAAGCATCTTCAGAAATATCAGCAGTTGCTCATAAATATAGGGAAGACTTATAAACAGCTGTGCATTTTTTACATCAAATCACTTCTAATTTCAGTGGACAATACTTACTTCCCTTAGATGTAAGATCTGAAATTTTGAAATTGATTAATACAAAGCAGTGAAAATAAAGTATGGATTGCTATGCTGAGTAGATGTAAAGGTTAAATGAAGACATAGAATCATAGAATCATAGAATGGCTAGGGTTGGAAGGGACCTCTAGAGGTCATCTAGTCCAATCCTCCTGCACACTCAGAGTCTCCTAGAGCATGTGGCACAGGGTGATGTCCAGGCGGGTTTTGAAGATCTCCAGAGAAGGAATCTGATTGAATTCAGCATAAACAAGGTGTCCCCTGGGTTGAGAGTCTGCTGGGTGAAAATGTCCGGAGTTAGATATAAAAGCTGGGCTGATGTGTTCCCAGTTCATGGGCACAGCATGGTAAAAAATAAATTTCTGGGCTTTCGTGAGGCCTGAGGAGTGTATTTTTTGCAGACCCCCCGCCCGTGCAGCTGATCGTCCAGTTCTTGGAACAAGCTTCCAAACCATCCGTGAACGAGCAGAACCAGGTCCAGCCACCGCCCGATAACAAAAGAAACCGCATCTTGAAACTCCTCGCTCTTAAAGTGGCTGCTCACCTCAAGTGGGATTTGGATGTATTGGAGAAGAGGTATGGGCTGTGTGTTTCATCCTGAAGCTGTCAAACTGAGAAGTGCCACGAGTTCTTTATTGTAACAAGCAGGAATCACTCTACTCCCCATTCTGACAGTCTCGTTCTATCTTTTTTTGTCCTGAGTCTGACAATTGGAACCAAGTCCAGTCTTCTCTGTAGGTTAGAAAAGCTTTGACAGAAGATTCATAAAAGTACCACCTGTGAATAAATCAATACTATTAATAAGTTAAAGAGAAAGAATAGTGGGAATTAGGCACTGTGATACGTGTTTGCCTAAACCTGGATAAGGATGAGGTTTAAGTTAGTAATTTTTTTTTCTGTTGCAAAGCAGCGTAAGTTTCCCCATCCTTATGTGCCTTTTTTAATCCTTTACCACAGTTTGCTTCTGTTCCAGTTCTGTTCATGAACAGGGAGGAGCGCCTCCATCTAGCTGTGAACTAGATAACTGAGCTCAATGAACTTTACAGGATGACCTTGCAAGCAGTTAGACAGGCGCAGTGAAAGCAGAAGGTAGGATTGAGGCAGTGCTGGGCATACTGTGGAACCGCCTTTCAGCAGTGTAAAAGCCTAATGGGGTAATGGGATAAGACTTGTTCTCCTTCACCTTTTCATTACGAATTGCAGTTGTCAGGCACAGGGCTGCAGGCTTCTTGAAAAGAAGAAATCTTTAAGTTCCATAAAAATTGCAGTGACTGTGCATGATTAAAAACAAATATATCACGCTATAGCCTCTTCAGTCAGTCTGAAAATTTTGTTTTCCTTATACTGTCATATAGAAATTTCCTAACTTAGTAAATATTTTGAAAAACTTTATTCCTTTCAACCACTGGTAGAGTTTATCTCTTCCTAGATGCTTTTCTATTTGTATTCTTATTATTAAATGAACACTATATATTTTTTTTTCTTCCATATGCTGTTGTGAACAGCAAAAGGATTTGGAATGAAATAATCCTTGGTTGTTTTGCCAGCAAGTTCTTTTTCTTTTTTTCTTCTAATAACCCAAGAGACAAAATTACTATGTCACATAGATTTACCTTATTAAAGTATTATGAGGCTGAATTACTGATGGTCAAAGCACCTTTGCAAGATGCCTCACAGTGGCAGTTAATGCAGTGAACTCTTACTGTCGTTAGGTATGAAAATATGGTATAGATGCATATAGTTTATATGCAAAAAGACTTATTTATAGATTTGAAAGTTGCTGTGTAGGGTTATATAAGTGAAGGCTTAGAACTGCTTCAATTTTTTCAGGAAGTCATATCTGTGCTTGACATATTTTATGTCAGTTAACGTGTTTTCCTCTTGAAATACAAGTATAATCCTGATTTATTAATCAGTCCTACTGCATGATTATACTGGACTAATTTGGGGATTCTCTAGGGTTGTTTTGTCCCTCTTTTTGTGAGAGAGTAAGACAATTTGAAGCACTTCCATTTGCTAATTCAGCATATCTTAGTAGTAAGAGTTTTGGTTCTTTTAGCTTGTGCAATCTAAGATTGTTTCTAAATGAAAACTGCTTCTTGTCTTTTGTTACGCTCATCCAAAAAAATGAGCTTGTTTATTTATTTATTTATTTATTTATTTATTTATTTATTTATTTATTTATTTATAGCTTATCTGTTCCTGTATTGAACATGCTACTGAATGAGCTCCTGTGTATCAGCAAAGTTCCCCCAGGAACTAAACACGTGGATGTGGACCTGGCCAGCTTACCACCAACCACTGCAATGGCCATACTGCTCTACAACAGATGGTAAGAAACCTTAAGGCAATAATGTTAACATCATCATACTACTACCTCATATTTTCTTCTTTTTGTGCACTTTTACATAGAGAATTTCAGAGTCTGTATTTAGTAATAACAACTTGTTATCTGTAGATATGTGATAGCAAGTGAAAGAATCTGAAAAAAAAAATTCTAAAACTCTTTCCTAACAAAATACACAAGGTAGTGCTTTGAAGTGTGACCTTTGCAAAAACAAAAATTTTGTTGTCTTACAACTTTTTACAGACATAACTTTTATTTTGTACTTTCCATGCAAGGGCATACCTAATATTTATTCAAACTGAGTGTGGTGTCTGAAATCATAAATTGCTATATTTAAGAGGCATGTGAGCTGCTTACTACACCTCTGAGGCTAACACCACTCTTCACTTGGTTTTCTCCCCTTTGTAGGGCTATAAGGACCATTGTTCAGAGCAGTTTTCCTGTAAAGCAAGTGAAACCTGGACCACCCCAGTTAAATGTGTAAGTTTTGTTTTTTGTTTTGTAGTCAGAAACCACATTTGTACTTGGATTAAAACATGGTAATATGCTGTGGTTGCTTAAAGTAGCTTATCATAACATGGAAAACTTGTATTTATTTTAAATATATTTTTATTTTCATGTCAGATATCATTGGTGCATATCTGTGTGTTTATAAGCTTCCTCTTGCTTAATATGCTATCTCTACCGCTTCAGAATCGAGAAAAATCTCCAAAGAAAAGCAGATGTCTCTCCTGGAAGTTACTTATCCTCTCGTCTAGTTTAAACAATGGGCATTTCTTGCATCCTGGCATAACTTTCAGCAGCTTGCCTAAGTGTCTTGCAGCAGTTCACCAAATTATATATCTGATAACCTGAGAAATAATATTTTCATCTGTTTGTTAGGCAGTGGCTTTCAGTGTATGTTCAAGATCTAAGTCGTAAGATAGATCCAAGGCAGTTGTGTGGCTCTAACCTACACCTATTTTACATTATATTTGGAAAGTATCACCAGGGTGCTCTCAACTTTAGAATGAATGTGAATACCTGGTACACTCTAGCATTGGATGAATAAAACTCATTTCTGTTTGAAAGAGCTTATTAAGTATGTTGATTAAAAATACTTATAAAAATTACACAAATATACACATATACACAAAATCGTACACAAAATCTTGCATTGTCTCCTCTATATCTGAGTCCAATCCTAAACGGGGAGATTTTGTGTGGAGAAATAAGTTAAATACTTCTCATTATCACCTGAACCCTTATATTGACAAAGGCTCTTAAAGTTTGTCATGGACAAGCTTCAAAAAAATGAATCTGTGGAATCTCATTTCTTCCTCATAGTTTTGTTAATGTTAACATTTTCCCACGACAAAAAGAAAATATCATTTTTATTAAATCACTTTCATATTCTAAAGTCGTTCCATTATGATTCTGTATTTTATATAAAAGTAGATAACATCCAGTGGTCCTGCATAAGTGCTGTTAAATTGTAGTTATGTGAACCTTACTTAAGATTTTTTTGTGGTCTAGAACATGAAGTAAAATAACATGCAGTTTTGCTTTATAACTAAGGTCTTACTCTCTTCTCCTAATGTATTTTTCCAGTATGAATCAGATGCAACAAGAGAAGGAACTAACTGAAAACATTTTGAAAGTGGTGAGATTTTTGCTTTACATTCTCTTGAATTTCAAATGTAAATATGAAAGGCCAGGAAGTCATCAGTAGCAGCACAGTACTGTTAGATACATCTTGTATTTGTGTATACACCTCTCAGTCTTTTATGAATTGTAGCTAATAGACTTGTTTTCCAGTTTATCTGCTGCTATTGTAGTGCGTTTGTGTTGGACAGCACTATCTCTGCTTTGCACGTTGTCTGTGATCAAAATAGACAGTTCTTTTACTAGCTTGTACTTGAAGCCACATGGAGTGAGCAAGCACCAACACAATCAGCATATGGTTAAGAGTGAAGACCATAATATATCTGAACCTTAAAATCGCAAGGCAGCAAAATGGAGCATTTGGGACTTTTCTTAAAGGATTTGGCAGCTGGGTACTTTGTATATGTAGCTTTCAGCAGAATGTTAGTTGTACCTCAAATGTTTAATTTTGATAGAAGCAAGAAAAAGGAGTAAACCCTCTGCTTCCATAAGTTGCCTGGCTCAGTCTCCTGCTCTGGAGCTCCTTAGCATCAGTTGATGTGTAACCATTTTATTGGGAGAAAATTTTGCTGCAAATCTTTTAATTCAAACAGAAGTTGGTTTTATTTCCACTGTGAAACAGTAACTTAAGATTTATTCCCAAACCATTGCAGAACTTGCTAATGTGCAGAAAGCTGGCAGCAAATGGTGGGGGGAATTGACCAAAACTTGTCTGGTTTGACTGAAGTTCATAAGTTAGAGAGCACTTCATGGAAAGTAAGGACCCAATCCTGTTTCCTGTGTAGCTGGAATTCACCTGGGAGTCGCAGATTTCTTTAGTGTACAAGAAATACAGGAGCAGATTATAAAAAGCAGTAAGATAGATGCTTCACAGTTCAGGGCATTTTTATTATCCTTTTACTTTATTGTGACATTTTTTAGTGTAAATTTAAACCCAAAACTAAACTAGAAACCAACAGATTAATTTTTTAATGCATTTGAACTATTATAGTTGAAAGAGCAGGCTGCTGATTCCATCCTGGTGCTAGAAGGAGCACTTAAATTAAACAAAGATCTTTATGTCCACACTATAAGAACTCTGGATTTATTAGCCATGGAGCCTGGTATGGTGAATGGAGAAACAGAGAGCTCCACCGCTGGACTGAAGATCAGCGCAGAGGAGATAGAGTGCCAGGTACTTCACCTTCTAAATTAAATTTTTCACCTATTTGTTTCTTTAGACATGGCAACAACTAATGTTTTGAGATAAACTACAGTATTAATCTGTGGCTTTTTGTGGCCTGTCTTTAATACAGTAAGATTGTTTTTGACTTCACTTTAAATGTTAAAACTTATTTCAACTCTGCAAATACCATTGCTCACACTTTTTTTGTTCCCCTCTCACAGTGCCTTACTTTTTTCTCCCTTTGCAGTAAACCACTATATGGCAAGGGCTGATTGTTGCACTGTTTGTAAGCTTACGTGCAAGTCATAGTATGGGTCCATGCAAAATTACTTGTACTGAGATTACTGTTGAAAAGAAAGGGTCTGCTGAAGTATGTGAGGAATATGCAGTTGTATGTCGGGATACTGAATAAAACTTGCAATAGTTTAAAGTATGTGTAAGGGTTGAGCCAAAATACTTAATGTTGTGCTAAATCTATTTTTACATAAATTTAAAGATAACAGATTTTATATGAATGATAATTGCAGGTTTGTTATGATTTGGGTGCAATCTACTTTCAACAAGGTTCTACAAATCCAGCTGTTCATGAAAACGCTAAAGAAAAGTTTTTCAGAACAAAGGAGTTGATTGCAAAGGTACTGAGAGTTTTATTACAATGTATATTCAACTTTCTAAAAACTGACTTGTTTCAAAAATTGTTTATTTCTTTAGTAATGTAAGAACTTCTATGTTATGGATGTCTTTTAAAGTAAGTTCAGGATATTTTGGCAACAAGTTTTGTTATATTCCGTGTAGTGTTGTGCCTGTTTAAAATTGCAGTTCTCTTCATCAGCTGCAATGAATTGCTGCTTTGTTCTGCATTTTGTAATGAACGTATAGTTATGTAAGTTGTATTGATACAAGAACTGCAGAAATAGCATCTCCACTGTTAGTAGCAGCCTCACTGAAGAGCATGTTCTTTGTAGTACTTTAACAGTAATGCTACCTTGATGAGGAATATGAACAAGAATAGGAAATGCTGTAAGGGTACTTCTTCCTTAGAAGTAAGATTTTCTGTACTGGCTTTAAAATAGTGTGTTTTTATTTACTATTAAAATATGCTTCCTCTTTTCATTTTGTTTCATATTGCTGTTTATGAAATTGCAAGACTCAGGTCTTTGTTCAAACAGACACAGCATGGTCTAAACTCCAAAAACCATGTGTAAAAGCTTGGTTTGTAAAGATGCCTGAGCACACATACATGTGCATCATCTTTCTGTTTTGTTACTTGGACAAGTTGTGGGGTTTTGTTTGTTTGTTTGTTTTTCATCTTAGAAATAAGCTTATGTTTTTTAACTTCTTGGCCACAAAGTTTTGATTGACTGTCTTTCAGAATGGTTCATCGTTGCTTCATTGTAGCATTGATGAAAAGCGGTTAGCTGGCTACTGTCAGGCCTGTGAAGTTCTTACCTCCTCCTCTGATGATTCATCCCAACCAGCTTCTCCTTACAGTCAAATCCATAACTGCATGAAATCTGGCAACTATCAGGTAGAGTGCTTTCAGTAAATAAGCTTGTTTTCAAGTGTTGATTTGATTTGGATTTTAAGTAATATTTAAGTGTTTATTAACATTTATGTACCCGTTTGGAACAGTCTTGTCTATTTCCATTATATTCTTATATATATAACTGTGTGTATATGTGTGTGTATATATATATATATACACATCTTATATATATAACTTTAATTCTGTGGATTTCAGGGGGTATTGCTGCTGAGGTGTGCAAACCAGTTGTTTTATATTCTCTTACTTTCCTTCTCTGATGCTAGCAAAAGTACTTCTTTTGGTACTGTGATTTCTGAAGTGGCTATAATGTTGTCATAAAGTTACATGTAGTTGTTTGTAATACCTTTTTAAGATTATAAGCTGGTGCAAGCTGCATCTGTCAGTTCTATGATTTTTCACTTGCAGCAAATCGTTTTATATGCACCTTTAGAATTATCCTCTGAATATTCCAACTGTGTTTTTCTTGTAGGATTTAGTGAAGATATTCCTTGAAGATAATCTATCCCTCAGTTTACCTGTTCAGTTCAGGCAATCAGTGCTAAGAGAACTCTTCCAAAAAGCTCAACAAGGGTAAGACATTATTTATTAAACTTTACAATGATGGTGACAAGCAATTCTCATTAGCTGTGGTCAGAAAGGGAATTTTCAGTACAAAAAAAATGAGATCCTACGTAAAATTAGGTGAATCCTAAGTTTGTTTTTTCAGACTGTGGTCTTGAACAGATGCATACGGTCTGGAATGTGTCTGGAGGTCTGGCACGTGATACTTTGTCTCGCTACCAGCTGTGTGTCTATCAGAGGTTCTGTGATGTTGTGTTTTGTATTTGTTTAGGAATGATGCTCTGGATGAAGTTTGCTTCAAAGTCTGTGTATGCAACACTGTCTGCGATGTGATGCAAGGGCAAACAATTGATATCTACTTTTGCCAGCTGTTTCTGAAGCCCAGCAAAGAGAAAATTGATTTTCTCCTTGAGGTAAGAAATTACAGTCCAAAAGGGACACAATATTCAATGTGATTCCCTCCCCACCCCTACATACAACCATCTTAGCTATACAATTGTTGCAAGTAATGCTCTCAAATTTCTAAAGGAGAGAAACATCTTTCATAAGGCTGTTTCTCAAACACTTTTTTGCATTTGCATTTAATACAAATACTCTATGAAATCAGTCAATCAGTCTTGCATCCATGTTCATACTTCCATTTCATTCTGTTGGGGAGAAACCTATCGCTTCAGCAATAGGTTTTGAAACTGCTGATATTCTTGACTTCATTATGTTATATATAGATATTATTGAATTCTAACACAGATACTAGAAAAAAAAATCTGTCCAAGAGAACCAATTTCTCTTACTAGCTCTGTTGTAAAAGCTAGTATATCACAAAATAGTCCTGATCCTGACTTAAGCTTCACTGAGAGGAGCAGCTTTAGGAAATGATTATTGCCCAAGCTAAATTTTTCACGGTTGTTTTGCTGTTATTTTCATGTTTTGCCTCATTTGAGTCTTTGCCTGTCCGCTGCAACTGTCCTATTTAAGAATGTGTCAAGAATCAACTGAAAGTGTCCTGTGTTTCAGACTTGCTGCTCACATTACGTCTTGAACTTGTTTCTCAAGAAACAATTTGTTAATATTTTGTAAGGTGGCAATAGAAAAGAAAGTATTAATTCTGTAGGATCTTGTGATTTTGCACTTAAATGTTCATTTTTAAGTTTTATATAAAGCTTAAGATCTGGTGAAGCTGAATAATAGCTGTGGCGGTTGGATGTGAAAAAGGAATGTGGAAAGTGTGTGAGGGAATATTAGTTTTTTGAAACAGTCTCTCCTTTACATGGTTAAAGAAACTGTGATCCATCCGTGATGGCTACAGAGTTTATCAAATAACTTTGTTACCTCCTTGAGAGCAGGGGGTTAGTACCTGATACTAATTGTGAGTTAGAAACTTGGAGAATAACACTGTCTGTAACTAAATATTTTAAAAGTTTTTAAGGACTTTTTTTAACTACTTTCTTTTGCCAGGTTTGTTCAAGGTCAATAAACTTAGAAAATGCTTCGGAATGTTTGAAAAGAAAAATGGGAGCATTTCTCAAGTATGTACTGGTAGTAAGATATCATGAATTCACGGTTCATAAACAATGTAATACAACATTGTAAGTGTTTTGAGTACTTGGGCTGAAAAAAGTCAGAAAATTGCCTTCTCCAGCGGCCCCCGTTTAACCTTTCTTGCATACCTTCTCTGAGAAAGCCCTGTCTTTTGTGCATCTCCCTAAATTGTTTTTGATATTCTGTTATTTCCATCTTTGGGATTATGCACAATTGTTTTATGACTCGCAGGACTTGATAGCATTGATAATAGAGTATGGAGTGATATTTTTGCTTTGATTCTCCTTCCTAATGTGTTATTTTTTTCAGAAACTTGTGCTTGGGTTTGGAAGACCTTCAGCTTGTCTTCATGATTTCATCTCATGAGCTGTTCATAAAACTACTGAAAGATGATGAACGGAAACTGCTCATTGATCAAATGAGGAAGAGATCGCCTCGAATCAACCTGTGTACAAAACCTGTGACTTCTTTTTATGATATACCAGGTATTTTTACACCATTTTACACCATTTTACAGGCAGTATTTATTTTCATGCCTAAAGATCCTGTGTGAAGATATGTTTTCAGAAGAGGTTTAGAGAGAGTACATCCTGTATTGAGTCAGTGAATATACTTCTTTAAGAAGGTAATTTTCCTTCAGAGCATTGCTGGTATTCCAGCTGAGTATAGTGGGTATGTTCAGGTGAGAGTGTGCCAGCTGAAGGAGAATGAATGAAGGAGAGCTGTGGCACTTGCTCTGAACTGCATGTGGCTCTGATTGCTGTTCCCAGGAGAGCTGTCCTACCTCTGCTCTCACAGCAGCCCCAATGCAGCTGTGGTTTTTCAGCTGAACTGGGCACAGTATCTGGATGGGGTTTAAACTCTGCTAAAGAGAAACTCGTGTTTGCCAGGCAGCTTATTTTGCAGATACTGACTTACTGCACAAGATACAAGATACAAGATACTGAAGCTGCACAAGAGTTCAGGCTAGCATGAGAGAAGAGGCGTGAACTGTTTGGGCCTGGGAAGAAAGAATCTTTTGGCCATAGTGCAGACTGGCATTGACCTAAGTCAGTTGTGAAAAATGCGTGCCTTTTTTAAAGGTGGTACAGAGGGACTTTTTGGTGCTAATCTTGAACCTAACACTTTCTGTAGCAAAGATAAATGAACTCAGAACTGCTGCTCTGAGAGGAAGCACTTCTTCAAGAACAAGGAGCTGGGAAGCTACCACAAGATGTTTCATGAGGGCTGCAAAACGATTGTATACAACCTGTAAAAGAATCAGTGTGTTTGCCATTCTAGTACCTTATGTTTAAAATGTAACATAAGGAATGTCCTAGAAGTCTCACTGTTTTTCTTCTAGCTTCAGCAAGTGTCAATATTGGACAACTTGAACATCAGCTCATATTGTCAGTAGATCCTTGGAGGATTCGCCAGATCTTAATTGAATTGCATGGAATGACTTCAGAACGCCAATTCTGGACAATTTCAAATAAGGTAACTTATTGTGTGTGTCCTGAGATACAGTATTTTGAGGATTGGTAGGTATCACACCATGATGAATTTTTTGTTTCCACATATTTTCAATTATTTTTTGCCTTTTTTTTTAAACTAGCCATTTTTTTCCTCCAGATGAGGATACTTATCTAAATCCACTTTCCACATGAAAAGTGTTCAACTATATATATATATGTATATATAACTTTTAAAAGAAATTAATGGTTGTTACACAAGATTTACTTCTAAGAAAATCAATTTTGTAGCTTTTGCTTTAAATGTTCTACTCAGCATTATCCTTTAAATTTCTGTTGTTAATAGCTGTGAGCAAAAGCAGAGAACAGTGTAGGGTTTTTGTTGTTGTTTTTGTGGAGTTAGGATTTATTTTCCAATAATTACATGTTGGAAGTATGAATGAATTAGAGTAGGTAACATTTTTGATGTAACTTATACATCTAATTCATGCATGTTATGTGAATTCCAAAACTAATTTCTCTTGATTTTATGTATTTTTCTTTCAGTGGGAAGTACCAAATGTTTATGGCAATGTTATTCTGGGAATTAAAGATAATCTGACTAGGGATTTGGTCTACATCCTCATGGCAAAGGGATTGCACTGCAGTGCGATTAAGGTGAACAAGCCCTCTGAACCTACCAGTGTGTGTTTGGACTTGTGAGGCAAACCAACACAAAATATGGAATCAAAGAGTTGGGAGGTGCAGAATATCTAATAATGTAATAACTAGGTAATAATAGTAATATGTTAATAACAGGGTGTAATATAGTAACAGGTTAATATTTCTGTCTCACAAAACTTCATTAGTAAAATGCGGATAATGGCTTTTCAGTGAGTTGAACCCATGTATAAATTTATTTATATGAAGTTTGAGTAAGATGTACAAAATCACATTGTATCTGACCCTAGCTGTGATTCGAGATGTTGGTATAGTTTATTCTTTTGGCTAAGTGTTTCCTATATGTGACTTATTGGAATACTGTTCAATTTGCGTTGAAGTGTAGTTTAGCAAACTTCAGACAAATCAACTATAGGATAAAACTGAACTATCTCCATAAATACCTTTAATTACTCTAGGTATATTTTTTTCTTAAGTGTCATATTTTGTTTGAAAAATCTGGAATGAGGGAATTGTTAACCTTACTGTTAAGTCCAAAGGAGTCTAAAATATAAAAGATAGTAGTGGAGCTCTTAGGTGGGATTAGCAATGCTGGTGCCCAGGTGGATCCAAGAGGGAAGGCACTGGATGGCATTTCAAATCTAATTTTCTTTTTCCTTTAAATCTATTATGAACCATTAGAGCATGTTTTATGTATCTTCTTTATTGCAGGATTTTGTCCATGCAAAGCAACTTTTTGCTGCTTGCTTGGAGCTCGTGACAGAATTTTCTCCCAAACTGCGTCAGGTGATGCTTAATGAAATGCTACTTTTGGACATTTACACTCACGAAGCTGGAGCTGGTGTTTCTGGAGAACGTCCTCCTTCTGATCTTATAAGCAGAGTCCGAGGCTATTTGGAAATGAGAGTACCTGGTAAGGACACTTGCTGTCTTTCTGAGACACAGTAGAACACCATGCTTAGAAGGATTGAGAAAATAACAACTCTGTTTCAGATCTGCTTCTGGAAACAAAACTGAGAAGTTTATGACATTGTTTTTGGCGAGCTTTTAGAAGCTTGAAATAAGAGCATTAAGCAGAGCATCTCCAGCAGGTCGGGGGAGGTGATCACCCTCTACTCAGCCCTGGTGAGGCCGCACCTGGAGTACTGTGTCCAGCTCTAGACTCTCCAGTCCAAGAGGGACGTGGAGCTGGTGGAGAGAGTCCAGCACAGGGCTTCGAGGATGAGCAGGAGCCTGGAACATCTGCCCTATGAGGAATGGCTGAGAGAGCTGGGCCTCTTCAGTCTGAAGAAGAGAAGACTGAGAGGGGGTCTAATCAGTGTATACAAATACCTTGAGAGAGGGAGTGAGGAGGATGGTGCTGGCCTCTTTTCGGTAGTGGCCAGCGATAGGACTGGAGGAAACGGTCACAAACTGAAACCCCAAAAGTTCTGCAGGAACTTAAGGAAAAATTTCTTGACAGTGAGGGTGACAGAGCCCTGGAACAAGCTGCCCAGAGTCTCCTTCTCTGGAGATCTTCAAAACCCACCTGGATGCCACCCTGTGCCCCATGCTCTAGGTGACTGCATGTGCAGGAGGATTGGACTAGGTGACCTCTAGAGGTCCCTTCCATTCTATGGTTCTATGATACTGAAACATTTCTAAACACAGTCCTAGTGCCACACTCAAATGACTTGAACAGAAAAAGTGCCTGCGTTTTATCTGACTACTTTTGCTCATTGCTAATGAAGGCCACCTAATTTTGCACTGTGGGGATAATGTATTACTGTTGCAGTTGGAAGAAGCTGTTGTTCCTCATAATTTACAAGAGTGCAATTTTTTCAGAGGATTAAGTGTTGTGTTTTTTCTGCAATAGGAGATATGGAGTATCTAGTTAAAGGAAATTGCTTGTTTTCATACCATGCTGTTTTCCACAACTCAAAACAGAAAAATACCTTTTCTTCTAGATATTCCTCTTCGACAAGTTATAGCTGAAGAATGTGTTGCCTTCTTGTTAAACTGGCGTGAAAATGAGTACTTGACGATGCAAGTTCCGCTGCCTCTGGTTCAGACTAATCCTTATGTGAAGGTAATAGTGTTCAGTCTTAAAGTGTTAGCAGTTGGATTGTTACTGACTGTTCCCTGTATGGACATTTGTACTTTTTAAGGCGTGTGCTTCTGTCTCTCACAGTGTCTTTTTTTTTTTTTTTTTGTGGTGATGAGTGAAGTTAGTCTGGTAAAAAAGGAGGACATACAGGGCTAGGCATTGAGTATGTTTGAGTCTGACAAAGACACCTGTGCTGCGAGAACAGTTGAAGCAAACTGCGTTTTGGCACTTGTTACGTGCTGAGTTTGGCCTCATAAGCATGAGGCATGAGTGTGAGGAAAAAAATGTGAACCCCTGATCTGTTCAAAACACTGTAACAACCTCCTCAGTAATTTACCGTCCTCTCAGCTGGAAGTTAACTTAGATGTGGGAGATACGAGAAGTGCAGAGACCTCAGGCTTCATGTCTGCCCTTCTTTTCTGATGAGAGTTAGTATTCCAAATTATATATTTGGAATGTATAGTAGTTCCACTCTTGAACCTAATAATCGTGTGTAACTTGTGGGGAAATTACACTTTTGAATTGCTTTCAAAATGACTTTAGAGCAGTGTTGTTCTTACTGTAAAGTCAGGGATCAAGCTGAAGCAGGATGCAGACTTTCCTGTGATGCTTCGCAGTTTCTGTCTTGTGCACTGCATTTTTTCTGTGTAGCAGAGGATGGCAATGCAACTGAAATTTTACTTCTAGCTCAGATTAATTATTGTATGAAAGATATGGGTACTCTAGGGTTCTAGTTACGTGTTAAACTAGGTTTTATGTTATATAGGTAAATAGAATAAAGCTTGTTTTATGGAAACAGAGCATAAGAAAACTAGTACAGAGAAAAATGTTCTGTCATTTAATCTCTGCCTTCCAGTCCCTGCTGTTACCTGTTGCAAAATTTAGTCACACTGATCTTCAAAACTACTTGCTTAGCTGTTTTAAAATGTGTCAATAATTCCTTGCTCTAGTCAATAATTCAGAGAAGCTCTGGCTTCTGTGTTTCTTCCTCTGTATTGCCTAGCTGGGGCAGTTGTTGGCAGCTACGTGCAAAGAGCTTCCAGGTCCCAAAGAAAGTCGACGGACAGCTAAAGATCTCTGGGAAGTTGTTGTGCAGATCTGCAGCGTATCCAACCAGCACAAACGGGGCAATGATGGCAGAGTCAGTCTGATCAAGCACAGGGAGTCCACGCTAGGCATTATGTACAGGTATGTCCTAGGTTATTTCTCAAGGTGCCTGGAGTACGTTTGCCCCCATGTTCCACTTTTGAGAGCTGCCTGGATTTGAGCTGTCGGAGCAGCGGCGGCAGCTCAAGAGCTCCAGATGAGAGAGCTGCACCTTGGCTAGGTTAGGTTTTAGTGGGGGTGCATGGCTATCTTTTCAGAGCAAGGGGAGGAGTGGAGGTGGGTGCTGAGATGGTGCAGTGCGCATGCCCAGCCTGGTCTCACCACCAGCATCAGACTGATAGAAGTTGCTGCTAATGTAAATTCTGGAGTATGTGGTTGTGTGCAGCAGCTTTCCATGCCCCAAAGGGAAAGGGTGCCCTGTCAAAGCATACGGTGTTCCCGTGCCACTCTGGGCTCATCTGGCTAATCTGTATGGAGAGGGCAGCTGCTTTTGCTCACCCTGCTATGGGGTAGGTGGGAGAAGGTGGGTGCTTTCTTTGTGTGTCAATTTTCCCCAGCTGCCAGAAGAGGGAAGCAGTCTGGGTTCAGTCTAGGATACTGAACCTCTTCTGACCCCTCAGTTCAAACAACAAAGGGCAGTGGCTCTGTTCTTACTGTGGAAAAGAACTAGGGAAACCTTTTCCAAACAAGCTGTGCTTGTCTGGGTTGTTTGGTGGTGACGGTTTCTGCTGTGGCATCACAAAGGAACTCCATGTACATTATAAATGACTCTAGTGCACCCTCTTCTGTAAACCTGTGCTTGTCGTTATAAGCTTGGCTTGCACTGCAATTGCTTGCATTCCCTTTCAGGTTTGCTGTAGTGTTTTCACTTACATACTCTGTGTCTGTAAACTTAGACAGTTAGTACTAACGAGACCTTTTGCCAGATGAAAAGTATGCTTTGCCGCCTGTTCTCGTTTTCAGTGAGTTAAGCTTGTGTATATTCGTTGCCGTGGCTGGTTACTTACCCACATATCTGTGTCTCTGATTTAGGAGTGAATTGCTGTCGTTTCTCAAAAAGCTGCGGGTAAGTTACAGTGGACTTCACAATATGTTTGTAACCAGACCTCTCCTGTGGTATGTTTATTCTGGACTTTTTCTGTTAAATTTCATAAAAACTAATGTCTATCTAGATGTTTGATGTGACTGAAGTACTTTTGAATTTGTTTACCTGTCATAGAGGAGTGCAGCTTTTAAGCTTGTTTAAAATCATCCTTAATTCCGACAGCAGAGGTCTGTTAATATTAGGATTACCAAGAACATAGATTTTGCTAAATACACAGTTTATTAAAGAAACTTTATTCCAGTTATCATGAAGGGCTGTGTTTTTGGACATTAGCAAGTTTTCCCTTGTGGAGAGAGGAAGCTACTACTTTGTTCATAACCAAGAAGCAAAACTGAGGAGAAAAAAGTATGTGTGTGTTTATGTGTCAATACATAGAATATCTTAGTATATACCATAATGAAGTTTAAGGTTAGACAGTAGCAATTGAAGGAAGATGTGAAAAGCTTATATGTGTATTTTTCTCTAGGCAGTTTTTCAGGGAGACATGAAATAAGGATTTCTTACAGAGATTTTCTCAGTGCTTCTGTGTTGTAGGCTACCTACCAGAAGAATGCCTTACCTAGAAAGCACATAGTTTTTTAAGTACCTTACATAGTTTTAAAACTTATGGAAGAAAGTAAAGGTTTACATTACTTTGTGAAACTTTTCTATTTTTCTTCCTATAGGAGCCGTTGGTTTTAACTACAATATTGTCCTTGTTTGTCAAGCTTCATAATGTTCGGGTTAGTATATACCATAAACATTGTGCTTGGAATGGTTGAGTGTGTTGAGCGGGTCCTTTGTAATTTCTTCTGCTGTGTTTCTTCTCCTAGGAAGACATTGTGAATGATATCACTGCAGAGCACATTGCCATCTGGCCCTCATCCATCCCCAAGTAAGATGATAACCAACTCGGAGTACTTACAAAATCTTTATTGATGCAGGTGATTTGGTTGCAGTTACTCAGAGTGTTTCCTGCTATGCAAGGCTGTCACTGACGCACAGGCACATTTTCCTTTTGGGACAGATGTGTTTGATTGCATGAGCTTTTGTTCCCAATGTGGTATTTCTGAGAGAGATGGAGATTTAAGAAATGGTAGGGTTTGTGTGCTTTATTGGATTATATATAACTGTATAAACTAATTAATATTTAAATACTAACAATAGCTAATATTTAATAACTTTTTTTTGAGAGGTGTGTGTCTTAGTGGCTGCCATCTGTTAAGTGACGTAAGGTATTGAATTGTCCTGGCTGGATAGCATGGTGTTCATTAATACTTTTAATTATTTCTATACTTGCTAAGTTAAGGGATAGGCTGTGTGGGACTAGAACTTCACTGTCCTAGACTCTGACTGTGCAAAGCACTTCTGAGCATAAAGAGAGTGAGTGTAAAGTTTAATAGCATTAATGTGCCTTAATTGGTCTGCTTGGATAGCTTTGTGGTTCCTGGTTTAGCCTTCTCTGTCTGTTGTGAACACAATTAGGGAAAAGGTGCCCTGTCAAACCGCGCATGGTTCCCGTGCCACTCCATGCTCATCTGGCTGATCTGTATCTGTATCCCCTGTCCCCCATGCTCTAGGGGTCCCTGCTTGAGCAGGGAGGTTGGACTAGATGATGTCTAGAGGGCATTTCCAACCTTAACCATTCTATAATTCTAAGTAGAAGATAGTTTTCTATCTGTTACCAGAATTTCTCTACAGGTGAGAAAGATGGTGTGTTTAAAACTGGGGACTGCCCAAGCAGTGTGCCAAGCCACTGCCAGCCTTTCCTTCCAAGTTAGTCACTCAGGTTTCCTCCCTCGAGCTTGCAGTCCGTGGCCCTTCACGCAGATGCTGTAATAAATGTTCTCAGTTTCTGGTGTCTGTCCATACTTGTTGAAACTGAGAGCATATGTTCTTGAGAGAAACCCTTTAATGGTGGCTCCCACAGAAAAATTCTACCTTTGCCCAAGCCAGTAAATGATACTTTTCTCCTGTCGCATTTACCATGCTAAAATATTTCAACAGGAGGCGTGTAACATTAAATCTTTACTGGAGTTATGTGTCATATTTAATGCAAATTGTTTTTTAGGTATAAAATCAAATTACTGTTTTAAAAACTCATTTAGGAATTATTTCTCTTTCTTTCCCCTCCTTTAGCCTTCAGTCAGTGGATTTTGAAGCTGTGGCTATTACAGTAAAAGAGCTAGTCAGCTACGCACTGACCATCAACTCAAACAACCACTTCTGGCTAATTATCCAGGCAGACATTTATTTTGGTAAGTGAAAGCATCTGTTTTTAGCATATCTGCAGTGGCATTTTGTCCCTTTCCATTTTGTGTATGCTCCTAACACTCCTTGTGTTTCCCTGTACCTACTGTTGTGCAAAGGAGACTAAGCGCTATATGAGTTTAGAAGGTTTCTTTGGAGGCAGTAAAAATGTAAAGGAATTTTCTCTGGGAGGAGTTCTAAGCCCAGAGACTGGACTTCTTACAGGTCATGCAGAGTTGCTACTAGGGTAAGGGACTTTACAAGAAGGATCAGTATTACCTTCACTTTTTTCAATAGAAGCAATTGGTCTCTGACTGGAAGAATTGTGCATACGTGTAGCACTGGAGTTTCTAGGCGAGTGGAAAGTTGTGTGGGTTGTACTTGCTTTTAGAGATGATGGCCAGCTTCTCTGGGGCAGGTATGAGCAGAATCAAGAGGACCTGCTATATTTTACATAGGGAAGTACTAAGGAGTGTAAATGAGGGGGTGTGAGCTCCTGATTCGGTACTGACTGGTATGGGGAGCTTTTCCTGGCCCCTGAGCCCTCACCTGCCACTTGCCTAATGCTTATCCTGGTTTATCAGTTGGGAGCAGCCAGCAGGACCTGGCTGTAAAGCAGCGCGAGTTCCAGGCACTGCGACCCGCAGCCCGGGTGCTCTGGGTGCTTAGGGAAGCTTTGCACAGCTGCTGTGATTACCCTGCTCTGTTGGACTTAGGCAGTGAGTCCTGGCTGGGGATTAAGTCTGTTGTTAGCACCTACCTCTCCCCACAAACTATAGAGCGGGGTAGCTGGAAGCCAGCCAGGCAAGCATGGTACTCCCTGGTGTGTGCGCTGGAGAGAGGGATGTGGTCATTGAAGTGCTCAAAAGCAGATGAGAATTTATTGTGCTTAACCTGTCTGCTGAGAGCGTGCTAGGGGAATGCAGCATCCAAACCAAATTGTTGCTTTCCAGCCATAGTGGGATATGTGCTGTCTCTCAGCCATCCGCCTGCGGGTGCTCTAGTCTCTTGGAGGAGGAGATCCATGTTTCCAAAGCTGTGCTCATGACAGGAGGTTGTCTGTGTTGTGCAGTGCAGAAATTCTGGCTACAGAGGGAGAGACTCATTTAAAACATGGTTCCCAGAGTGGGGAAGGAGCCTGTGCAGTCTGGTGACCGGGGCTCTCCCCTTGGATATGGGAGAGTTGATTCAAGGTCATGAATTGATGGCATTGATTTATCCAATGTGGAACAACATCCAGAAGGGAAGCTAATGCCAGAAAGTGCCACAACTGGAGCACTTGCAGCATGTGGTGGGAACAGGCAGGCTGTTCAAACTGCAGATCCCCTGACAGCTGCCTGAAGTTAAAGAAGTGATCGTCGTTGTTACACAATGATATTCTTATTTCCAGACACTAATCTATGACTTTTTTTCTCTCCAGAATATGAAGGGGGATGATAACTGATAGTGATAGATGTTCTTCAGCCAAAATCAACTAAACCCACTTGAAAATACAAATCAAAACCAAACCTGAGTGACAATTTCTCTGCTTCTACTTATAAGCAGTCAGGGAAGGTGCAGTTTGAAGTGCTGAGAAGGAGAGGACTCTGCAGTTAGAGTATATCACTTCTGAAGTGCAGTGCTCTGACTGCATCACTCCAGAGCCCCAGGACAAACAGGAGCTGTGTAAAGGCATCGAGCAGTGCCACAGCTTTAGCAGGTTAATTGAGGTTTAAAGGTTTTCACAACACTACTTATGTTCCAACTTCTTCATGAAATCTTAGCAGAAAAACATCTAACTAAGATTTTTTGTAACATATTTCTTAAAAGTCACAGCTTCACCTCTGTTGCTGATTTTCCCAATTGTATAGCTGTGTATGACTGCTTTACCATCTCCTGTGTGTACTTTTTAAAATATGCAAGTCATTTTCCAAATAGGATTTCAGCTGAGAGATGATTCAACTGTGATCTGAGTAATTCTGTAAGTGGTTAACCTGAGTGCTAGAACGTGTTTACTCTCCGGTCTGTGCTTTGTTTTTTTCCACTGCAGCGACAAATCAGTATTCAGCAGCCCTTCACTATTACCTCCAGGCAGGAGCTGTGTGCTCGGATTTCTTTAATAAAATGGTACCACCAGATGTATACACAGACCAGGTGAGATAATCTGTCTAATGCCGATTAAATATAAGTGGAGGGGCCTGCAGACCCGGGACCGCCGTCCTTCGTGCCTTCTCTGAGCATTTCAGAAAGATTCGTTCTTTCAGATTCGTTTCTGAGTATTCTGAAAGCATTTCTGCTACAGCTACCAGGGGAAAGGAAGGGAAGTCGTAGGGGAAGCAGGGAGGGCTTGTCCCCTGTCTTGTTCAGCAGGAACCCCCAGTGTCACCTTTGGGCTGCGGAGCAGGAGGCTGTTGGAGGTGGCTGTGGACACCCCGGAAAGGAGGTTATTTTTGTGCTCTGTCACATTGTTGTTTCTCACCTGCTCATGTCCTCATGAGGAGAGAGCGCTCCAGGCCAGTCCTGGGAGGCTTTGCTGGGTTGTGCCAGGCTGCAGGGTGGGCAGGTGGCCCCTGAGCCTGGGCCTGGCAGCCCCTCTGCCTGAGAGCCCGGACACAGGCGACGGCCACAGCGCTGCTTGCCGACCAGGGAGCACGTCTTAGCTCAGCTCTGCAAAACAACTCCCTCGGGCTGGTTGCTTTTTTTCTGAAAAAAAATCTGCTGTGGTTAAAAAATTAAAAATCTGACTTGTTTTTTTCAAGTTATGAGAATGTAGATTCAGTTATTAGGGCCCTTTAAAAATGGATTTTAAAAAATTGTTTTGTGTTCCAGTAAAAGCTCTTAAAATCTTTTCTTTTACTGCTCTATAGGTGATAAAGAGAATGATCAAGTGTTGCTCCTTACTCAACTGTCATACCCAGGTAAGGGCTGAAACACGGTGTTAAAGTGAACATTAATCTTTGAATACCTTTGACTTTATTTATATTATTATTTAAATATAAATATTTTTGATTTTGTCTTCTGAATCCAATCCGCAATTAAAAAACAAATCTCTGAAGTTTTTTTTTTGTTGTTATTGTTCCTTTTGTGGTACTAATTAAGTTGATTTAACAATGAGGAAAAATTATGTTTGGAACTGTTATAAATAAAAGTAGCAGTCATTTGGCTTTGTTTGTTCTGTTTTTGTGCTCTGGCTTCTACAAACAGAACGAGAGCCTGAAAGTGGAGCGGGGACAGTGCATCTTTGGAGTGTTTTGGGGAATCTGGCTCTATTCAGCTTGATAATCACCTGCACTAACTTGTGCATTCCCCAAGAGGAGCAACATGTAAATTAAACTGTAGACTAATAAATAGTGAGAAAATTGGGAGCTGAGTCAGAGTAGAACTTTGCCTTTTTTAGCTATTGCAGTTATGCAGAATGAGTTATGTATGTGCTCAACGTTTGAGTGTTAAAAGTTGCTAAGTAAGTTTAGAGAGTGGAGCTGCTGATGCTCTCTGGCAAATTTAGGCTTGTGGGGAGCTAAGGCTGTGAAGTCAGCTGGAGTCTTTCCTTACAGGTAGCTATCTTATGCCAGTTCCTCAGAGAAGTGGACTATAAAACTGCATTTAAGGCACTGCAGGAACAAAACAGGTAAATACTGCAACAAATATTATACAGCTGTACATTTATCATGTACATCATCTGCATGTTTTGTGTATATAATATACATAATGCTTACGTGACCCTGTTAATAGTCTAATCAGTCTTCTCTTTCAGTCATGATGCTATGGATTCTTACTACGACTACATCTGGGATGTCACAATTTTGGAGTATTTGACATGTATCCTTTCATTAGCAATTACTGAAGAAACTATTTATAGGGGAGGTTCCCATTTGGAATGCCACAGTTAGCTGCTGGCAGCTGCGTTTTGTGCTCAAGTCAGACTTCCTGCCCTGGCACCTCCTTTGCCTCAGAAAGGATTTCTACACCATGCTCATAAATGAGGCAGGATCCCTTAGGTAGCTGCTATTCTTCTCTTGCACACATTTCTTTTCCTGACTTTCCATCAGATCTCCATCATAAACGAGGCGAGACAGACAAGAGACAAATAGCAGTAAGTAGGAGCAGAACACAGCAGGGAAGGGGTGTAGCATTTCTTTTCCTTCCTGAAGCCTCTTGTCTTTGAAAATAATCACTGCTTCCACTTTATACTGCTGCATCATTGCTACTGGGAGGGAGATTCTGAACTAAGGGCTTAGGGGTAGCATAGTGTGGTATGTTTGCAGAAATAAAATCACTTCTGCTTGAACCGATGGTGCACAAGCCTTGTAAGGGCCTAGAGCTTAACTAACTGTCTTCTGCTAGTGCTGATATCTACTTTTCCCATTTCCAGATTAAAGCTATTGGCCAGACGGAGCTGAATGCCAGTAACCCTGAGGAGGTGCTGCAACTTGCTGCCCAGAGAAGGAAAAAGAAGTTTCTTCAAGCCATGGCAAAACTTTACTTTTAAGCTAATGGTGGAAAATATTTATAAAATGGATAGAAATGGGAAAAAAAATCTTTCAATGCTCTTTTATTTTTTAAATTCATTTAAATTTTTGTACAACATTTACAGTGTATCTTATAGAAATAGATGAAATATTATAATAAACCCCCTTATTTTTTACAAACTGTACAGAAGGCCTGAAACAACTTCAGCTAGCTCACAATGCATTGTTCATAGAAGCAACAAATTCAAGTTTGCTAAGTTAGAGTGAAAGAGCTCAAGTTCAATATAACATGTAAAAAAAAGACACGGGTGTCATGTGAAGCTCAAGTGCAGTTTCATGAACTGCTCCAGGTCATACAAAACCGCTACTGCTAGAAGGAGCATCTCAAACAAGGGAGGAGGAACGGAATGACTGTCCCCTTCAGCAGAAGCTTAGCACCTCAGTGGTAGAGGTAGTGACTATTCCAAGGAAAACAGTAGTTAATGCTGCTTATAAACACTGATAACACACAGCTCCAGAGTTGCTTTTAAAATACTGCTCAGCCTAGTTGAGTGGTTTGGCTAGAGTACAGCACTGCCGATGTTTCCCCTCACCCTTTCCAGTTCCAGCTGTTTGTGTCCTTTGAAGGTTGGGGGTTGGCTCTTACCCCCAAGACTCCTTCCTTCCAGGACTGCACTTCTTCCAGTTCAGGTTACTTCAGCAGCACGTTCTCTACTTGTACTCTCGTTACCTGAGGTCAGGGACATTTGCAAATGAAGTCTCAACATGTGAGTTCAGAGCAGCCCTGAAGCCATCTTAAATTCCTCAGCCTCAGGTAGAGCTAAAGTGGCAGTCAGGGCTGGCTCTACCCTAATGCAGGGGCAAATGGTTTTGGAGTAAACTGCTTAGGCACTGACCTCTGTAATCCTCCACCTGAGCTCATAGGGCAGTTAAGTTATAGACAGTAAGCTCTGCCTATACCAAGAAAAGAAAAGAGTCAAGAAATAATATATACAAGCTGTCGTCAAGTTCTCCTGTATGGCTCTCCCAGAGTAAAGCAAGTTTGCCAGGTGAGTGGAGTGGATGAGCTTGGCCACTCAGCCATTTCAAAGCAAGTTCTTGAAATCCATAATTCATAATTTAAATTAGGAATGTTCAGAGTTAACTAGTCCTGTTTGAGAGTGGACCAGAGCAGCCCAACCTCTTGCATTAACACCAAAAGGGACATTTGGCCTAAGAAATGTTGTCACATCTGTAGGAGGAGGTCTTGGCTTCCATCCCTTGCTCAGGACAGTGAGTCTCACTGCCCAGGGCTGGTAGAGCAGTGTGAAGCCTCGGAGTCAGCTTAATCACAGTCCTGGGTTGAAGCACCAAATCCTATTTCAGGAGCTCTTCGGGACAGCAGCTGCCCCCGTTTCATTTCTTCTCTGTACTTTTGGGAGGTGTTATTATTCCCCCTGTAGACACTGGCGACAACTGACCTGGGGCTGTAGATGCTGCTCCACTGGTGACTTCTTCCTGTGGAGAAGAAGAGTAAGACATGTTAAGCCACAGGGCAGCAGGTTTCAAGCCCATGAGAAGCTTCTCTCAATTCAAGCCAAGAAGCTGAACCCACAACTAGGAGGGCTGGTACCTGACAGCATTACCAGCTCTTAAACGCTGCCCCGTAATTCTCGCCCAAGTCTTCCTGTAGGGCCTGGGGGCATCACGGGGAAGCCCATCCCTTCTGCCAAGGCCCTTAAGGCTGGGCCCGCTGGTGCCCTCCAGCACCCGAGGCACCCCCCGAGCCCGCTGCACTCAGTGGCCTCCCGCTTGTGACCACGGTCAATCAGAGGTGTGTGAAGCACCGTCGACAGCCTCCCCTGCAGCTGCGCCTGCCACGTACCAGCATGTCCAGGTAACTCGTGTGGGTCTGAATGTTGTGTCGATCTTCTACCGCGACCTTTTTAAAATTCTTCAGTTTCACTGGGACTTTTCTTGTCACGTTTGCAAAAGGCACCATCCATTCTACACACTCGGAAATGCTGTCCCAGTCTAAGCCTAAAGGGTGAATCACAAGGCACAGTTGTAGATCCCGAAGGAGCGGTACAATCATTGTTAGCCAGAACTCCAATAGGATCATAAATAAAATTAAAAAGAGGAGCTCAATAACAAACTGCTACAGATCCCCGGTGCAGCTGGAACTCACAGGACAGCGGTGTCGTCCCCAAAGCCAGAACCTGCCCCATTCCCCTGGATAAGGCTGGGCTTCTGAAAGCCCTTCCTTCTTTTCCATGCCTTCTCCATGCGTGAAACAGTGGTAGGAAGGAAGTGAGGCCAGGAGAACCCACAAGCTAGAAGAACAAGCTTAATGCCCATCGAGTATTTGTTCTTGTACTGCCTGACCAACCCAAGTGCTCTGAGCAGTCCCAGGCCTAGACGAGGCTTCATGAGGCGCTGCCGAGGCCGCAGCGGCGCCTGCCCTTACCTGAGGCCTTCTGAACCACTTCGATTGAGGTATAGTGGCAGAGCGCAGCAGCAGCGAGGGTCCTGTACTGGAAGTCCAGAGAATTCACATCCAGAATGCACAGGTCCAGCAGCTGAGGGAACGAGAGCCACAGGCGTTAAGGGGGAGATGCCTTAGCACAAGCCTGCCTGCAGAACTGCTCCACGCACGCTGGTTCCTACGCTCGGCAGTCTGCAGCACGGGAGTGGCTGCACGTTTTACAGCCGGTCACATGCACCTGGTTTAGCTTTGGCACCAGCTGCAGTGAAAGCTGCTCTCTCAGGAGCAGGGTGCAGGACACTTGGCTCTTCTACCAACAACAGGCAGAACACACTGCTGGTACCAAGCTAAGGACACCGCCGAGCTCCTGGCCGAGATCCAGGAAGGTCTAACTCACTGAGCTACTAAGGACTGCTATATAGGAGACCCATCTTCTCTGTACTGAGACTCCCTGATGCTGGAGACACCTGGACAGCCCTTCCCAGAGCGTGCTTTGGACCAACACACAGCAAACCCGGTACTGATGATACAGCTGGACACCGCTACCTGCCCGTAAAGGGTCTCATGTCCCATGTCTCATGTCTCCAGGGCTGTCACTATCGCCTGTGGTCTGCAGAACTATAGCAAGTAGCACCTGGATTTGTGCTTCCTCCAGTGCAGTCTCAAAATAGGGGAGAGCAGAAACAAGACACACGTGGACGGCTTCTCCTCAAGGCTCCAGTAAAAAAATTCTCAAAGAGGGTAAAACCTGCACGTTTCCTTGCAAAGCAGTAGATGAGGTGAAGCAAGGAAAAGCCTTTAAAGCCCTTAAACCCTTCCAAGCACACCGGGTGGCGGTGCTGGTATTCACCCCCGTACAGCTTGCTCCCATACAGCTCACTACACCCACCTGTGCTATCTGGATGAACTTTTCCTGAGAATACTGAGGTAGCAGCACTTTGGGAACATCCTTCAGAGCATCCACTTGAAGATAAAGGTTCAGCCAGGAGATGATCGTCACCGGACAGAGCTCCCACTTTAAAGCCTGTAAATATTAAACATTTAAGTACTTAAGTTCTTACTGCTTTCTGAAAAGGCTGGGTTGCATCAGCACAAAGCACGTTCGTCTCAGTCCTTCTACCACACCCAGGGCAGTTGAATTGAACTTCCCTGTCCCACTCAGAAATTGGGAGAGGGCCTCAGAATGCCTCCACCTGCATCTCCCGCTGAGGATGAGGAAGTGCCTGGGAAATTCTGCAGCAGTAGAAAAAGAGCCTTCCCAATAGAGGAGTGCGGAGCCGTATGCACCAGTTCTTCACCTGCCCTGATGTCCCTCCGACACTGGAAGTACTAAGACGGAGGGCCCAGCCCACACCCCTTCAGCCGTTCTTACAAGCACAGAGCAGTTGTTACCTTTAGCATAATAAGTTCCATTCTTATTATATCATCTTCACTGCAAGCACCATCGGTGACATAAGCAAATTCTTGGATTTTTGGAGCGTAGATTTCCTTTCAAGAGAGAAGCAGAAAACAAAAGTGTCAGGATGAGAGTGGCTCGGGATTCCAGGATAGCTTGAGAAGATCCCAAACACTTTAGCCCACAACATTTCCTAGGCTAGACCAGCACATTCCTGGTGACACGTAATGACTTAAAACCTCACAGGATAAGGAGACACTGAAAATACACAGTCTGTATGTTGCCCGTTGTATAAAGTGATCTACTGCAACCCATTTAGCTATTGGGGAAATAAATGCTGACCAAACAATCCAAACAACTTCTCACTCATTTTGCCTTCCTCCGCTGCCCTGTTTGCCGTGAAGCGCACGCTGCCCCGTTCCTGGCACATGCTGCTGTTCTGCAGAGGCCCCCCGACACCAGCGCGGGCACAACACTGGCACAGAGACCAGAATAGCTGGGAGGACGTGGGAGAAGCCCCGGTGCCCGGCGAGGCCAGGGCGCAGGGAGGGCTGACGGGAGGGTTGTGCTGCCCCGGCTCGGAGCGCGCCAGGCCCCGAGTGGGCATCAGCAGAACCACGGGCTGCTCCGGTGCCCCAGTCAAGCCCCACATTGTCACCTCAGACCCCAAGGACCCCAAG
Source organism: Eudromia elegans (assembly GCA_003342815.1). NCBI lineage: Eukaryota > Metazoa > Chordata > Aves > Tinamiformes > Tinamidae > Eudromia > Eudromia elegans. The sequence continues at coordinate 4,720,606 of PTEX01000003.1, read as the reverse complement.
TTCCCACCTGAGCCCAGCCCCTCAGGCACCACAGGGCACTCGGGGAGGATGCAAAGACCACCCCGAGTGGCTATAGAATAACCGGGGGCAGCATAAGGCTCCAGCACCAGTGCGACGACTTGGCCACCAAGGGAACTGCTCCATGGAACCGCAGGCAGCTGGGGCTGGGGACCCAGCTTTGCCTTTACCCAAGTCTCATCCTGGCAGCTTCAACTCCACTGGGAGTGTTTGGCCAATTGTTCCATGTGTGGAAAGAGACCAAGCTACTCCTGGCACCCCTGCTTTACTGAGAAGTTCATGTGGTCTCCTCCTCTGCAGCTGAGGAAGAGGAACAGAGGCCACAGTTAGAGGAAGGCAGCTCCAAGACCCTGACGTATTAGCAGCTATTTTGCTGAAGGGAAAGACAAAAGTTTCCCCCTTGGGGTACGCTGCCAGTGCACATCCAAAGGCCCACTCAGAAGAAAGAAGTGACATCCCTGTCTTTTCAGCTAACCCAAGCTGAGCACCCTTGCCCCATAACAGGGCTTCTCACCTCGAGCTTGGAGGCGATGAACAGCGAGGTGATTCCTATGAGCTGGAGCATGCTCTTGTTGATGTTCTTTTGCGTCAACATGAACCTGTCGAAAAAGTCCTGGGCCAGGTAGAAGGTCTCCCTGTGCAGCGCGTACACCTCGCACACCTGGAACAGGAGAACACGTCACGTCACACTGCACCACGCTCCGTCACACAGCCTAACGCATCCACGTGGGAACATCCCTGTTTTAACAGCAGATCACTGGATATTTGCAATTCACTTTTTCTTCAGCACAGATATTAACCACCACATGACTGTGTTAGGTAGCACAGAACAGTGGGAAGCCAGGAGAAGCATTTCCCGCTTCCCACCATTCATCCACGACACAGTAACCTACCTCCAAGTGCACAGAGAGCCTCGGGATAACCCAGATTCCCTAGAGGGGATCACAAGGGTCAGCCAGCAGCTCTCCAGCGAGAAGGAAGCCTTGGGGAGACGAGAACAAGCCCTGTCCAACATCAGCTAATGGCCCCACCACCCACCACTGCTCCACACAAGGCTCAGGAACATACAGGTAGGGGCCAGACTTGCCTGTAAGCAAGCACTGCTTCCATAACAGTATACGTGCCAAAGATAAGTCACAACGCTTGGACATGTTTAGCAAAAGGTTAGTTATGAAGTGAGCGTAGGAGAAAATCAAGAACTAACGGAGGATTGTTGATGTCACCAGGATTTTATCCCACTGTGGCATGTGGTGTTACTGCACTAGGCTGTGATAATGAGGCCCATTCCGATGCTTTTCTTTGGAGGATGGACAACTCCCCAGGAGCTCTCCAGATTAAAGATAAATATATATATATATGTGTGTATGTGTGCATATATGTATATACATCCGATCTAAAGTTAGTAAGGAAGCCAGATGTTAAGAGAATTGGTGAAGTGCAGCTATTTGGACCACTTTAATATTCAGACTGTTAAAAAACAAAACAAGTCAACGCTCTGCCATGGAGCTCCCTGCTCTTCTGCTCCCTGCAGCAGGGAGCGATCGACACTGAGCCCACGGGCTTTGCTGCCTCCCCTCTGCAGATGGGCAATGCTCACACGAGCCAAAGGCGGCTCCTGGCAGCAGCAATCAGGTATCCTCAACACAAGGTTGCTGGAAACGTCTCCAGGACGTAGCTCTGTTTGCAGCATTAGTCCCTTCACGCAGGGCAGCTGCCACCTTGAGAACTGGAAAGAGTTTGAAGTTCTCAAACGTAACCAAAGTGCAGTAATTAGGAGCATGGGCAGAGTTCATTTGTAATCCGTTTCAAACCAGGACCTGTTTGCATCAACAGCCCTCAGACGCCTGCCACTAAAGCACTGCTTGTTTCTGCTCCCTTCACAAGACACAAATAAATATTTAACATTCGGCCAGGCAAGAGCTGTGTCGGTGGGTGACATCTAACAACTCTTGGTGCAGACAAGGCCAGGGCGGTAACTGAGGTCCTCGGACGACATGTAGGTGCCTCAAGGCTTGGATATCCTCTAACACGGCTAAACCTCCACAAATAATCTCACTTTAGCAATTTCAGCATTTTACCTTGAAATTACTTTTAGTTGGATCTTCCTTCCTCCTCAAAACAGATTTCAAAGAGTTCAGAATTATTATTTTCTCCCCTGTCTGGAAGGTTCAACATCTCCTGCCAGGAAAGGCTGAATGTAACTCACCAAGTCACCAAGAGGGGCAACAGCAGTAACTTGTAACCCTTTTGTTGCAAACCGGCTTTGTCATTTACCTCTGCAGTACATTTTGCTTTTGCACCTTTTACGTGAAAGCTCCACGTTTACCCGCCTCCCCCACGGGCCTGACCCACAGCAAAGGAAGGCTGGGGACAGACCTCTAGGAGCCAGTCGAGCAGGATGGACCTCATGTGGGGCTGCAGGCTGGAGTGCAGCGACGTGAAGTGCTTGCAGTGCGCGTATCTGCTTTCCTTCGTGAGGATGTTGAGCCAGACGTCTTTGGAATTTCCCCAGCTATGGAACGAAGTTGCAAACGGCATCGTAAGCACAGAGACACCCCCGCAGAGGGCATAAGAACATCATTCACCGCACACGGACACTCGGAAGAATAAAGATGTGCCCGATGAAGGATCCTGGGGTACCCGGGAAGCTGCGCACCCACCTGGGGCGCCCCACAGCAGCGGCAGCAGCCGTGTGCCACGGCCACCTCCCCTCCCGGCCCCTCAGCACCCGGCCTGGGCATCGCGACGGGGCGCCCAGGCCGGGCAGGGCCTCCCGCCTCGCCGGTTGCGTGCACAGCGACGCCCACAGCGCGGGCAGCCGCTCCACAGCCCGGCTTCCTAGGGGCGAGGTGAGCAACAAACGCCCCAGCTGCTCCCCAAGCACGGCCCAGGCTGCTGCGAGCAGCTACGGCCGGCGCTGCGGACCCGCCGGCCCCGTCTCACCCGCCCGAAGGCTCCGCTGCCGGGGCAAAGGGGGTCCTGGGCTACTGCTCACCCGGCTGGCACTGAACCTGCCGGGAAACCCAAAGCGGGGCCTGCGCCACCAGCAACCAGGACGCTTCTTAACGTGCCTGAATGTCCAAGGCCTTTCAAACCCTGCAGGATCTTATTTAGCCATCCAGCCTACCCCTCTGCTTCCATCAGTGGATTCAGATCTGCGAGAGCAGTCTGCTCTAGAGCAGGGTCACCCTTCCCTCCTCAGCAGCACCTCCACAGCACACGCTGCCCCTGCAGTCCTGCCCGTGGGACCAAAGACCGGGACTGCAGCCGGATGCGTCGCCGTCGGAAGCGGCCCGCCAAGGACAGGGCCACGGAGGCACCTGTGTGGGGAAGGGTGCCAGTTCTCAAAGAACACCTGGCCTGCTACTTGGGCAAGTTGTTTTTGGTCAGTTTCAATAACACTGAAAGAAGTTCAGGTTTAACCATCAAGTCCATGAATCTTAAGGCCAGTGCTAAGTTACAAAGGAGGGCTCTGAAGGAGGAAAGTTCTCTCTCCATTCTCACTGTATTTATAAGAGCACTGAAAAAATAGAATTTTTGTTATTTTTCCGGACCAGCATGAGATGGTTTGTGAGATAAGGAGCCAAGCAGAGGGCTGGGCTGGTTACTGTATATTGCTGCTGTTCCATGAACACTCTACAACAAGAGACTCCAATGGCAACTCAACGTACTTGAAAGAGCATCAACAACTGCAGCACCTGGAGAACTTACTTGAGCTCAGGCAAAGGCGACGGATTTATGAAGAGGTTTCTGAAGCGGTATTTTTTGAATCTGGAGAAGTCAGTGGTTACTGATTCTTTATGAGGTGTTTCAATAATTATGCAAGGTGAGACGCCTCCTGTTATCGTGGGCGGCCAACAACTCTACAACATAAAAAGAGAAGAGACATCTTCTAAAGGCTGAATTTGTGACATTATCAAGAGGGGTGAAATCTCGATCGTACTAACAACTTTACACACCACACGCTCTTTTGGACTTCAGCAGCAATTCAGCAGCACAGGCAAGGTGAAGGATTAAACGCCAGCAGAGCCTCTCCAGAGCAGACAGGCCCTTTGACAAGTCCAGGGGACTCAGCCTTGAGGGGCAAGATGGCCCCAGTCTGTGAGCCCGGCCCGGTCAGCCCGCAGCTGGAGCTGCTCCGTCATGGCACACACACAGGACGGGCACTGGCGCCCCGGGGGACGGGACCCTGTCCACGGGGCTGCTGCTATTGCTCAGTCACCGAGCAGGAGAGGAGAGGAAGGGAGCGGGTGGAGGTCCCGCTGCTGGAAATTCAGCGACTCGTTATCATCCAATTGAGGAGCCCAGGGAGGAGCCACCCAGGCCGGCTCCGGAGTCAGATACCCGCGAGCAGCAGCTGGGGCTATCGGGGCCTGCCGGGATGCGGGAGGCTCCCAAGGAGCGCGGCCGCGCGCGGCCAGGCGGGACGCTGCTCGGGGACCCCGGGACCCCCTCCGCGGTGGCTGCACGTAGCCAGGACGAGGGAAGAAGGGCCAGGCAAGGGGCACCCAATGCGCGGAGCCCCGTAATGGCCGACGGCCTCCAAGATGGTGACCGGGACCCAAGCCACGTTCTGAAGAACCTGCTGGGACCCAAGTGACAACGACGGGAACCCCGGGCACGGAGCCTTCTCCTGCAGGGCCACTTCACAAAAACAAACCAGGCACGATGTCTTCAGCACTCCCCAACCTACTCAGACTGCAGCACCAAGGATGAAGTCACGCAGCCCCATGGAGCTGATCTAACACCTTAGAGCCCCCAGAGAGTGGAAACCCGCTCTGCCCATCCCACTCCTTCCTTTTCATCAGCCTCGATGTTTGCTAGAGCCTCTGCTGGGTTGATTCGGCTCACTAACTTGGCAGGGCAGAGCCAAATCATCAAATTGCACCAAATTAGCCAGTGAAACACGAAGCATGAGGGCAAGGCAGGCAAAGGAGCGAGCGGCTGGACACCAGGAACGGAAGATAAGGGCAGCAGGACCTCCCCCTGCCAGCAAAGGTGAGTCATGACATGCGATTTCATACCAAGATCAATCTATGATCTTGGGGAGTGTTTTCCCGTGCAAAGTTTCCAAGGAAAACTGCAGTTAACTGCACGGACTTCCTGCACCGCTTCGCTGGTAGCCCCGCTTGGTTTAGGAGCGGAGCAGCAGCACGACTGCAGGTGAGAGGGTTTGCAAGAAGAGACCACATTGCTAATTCATTTCAAAGTGCTGGAGTCTCCCTCCTTCGATTTAATAGTGACCCAGTTCACTTACAGACAGTTCCCAAGCTGATTTAAGTAATTTTGATCATTCTTAAACGACGGAGCACCGTGTGGTTGGGAATATCAAGGTGCGGCTTCAAGCCCATTTAGGCAAGTTAAACAAGTGCAACAGTCCTGTTCAGACCTGCCTCCAGGCCTTACCCACTTCGCATTCAGCGATAGGAGGGAATATCTGCTTTTAGTCTAATTTTTAAGCCTAGCCTTACTGTGCAGCGGCTTCCACCCTGAAGGACTCTCTACCTGCAGCAAAATGGGCATTAAAAAGAGCAGAAACACCTGAGGAGAATGTGTGGATAGAGCACGAAGCCCTTCTGCCCCTGATGGGAAGCTCCCTCTGCCCGACACCTTCTGGGGTGCAAGAGGCGACTCCAAACCCCCCGGAGAGAGTCACCGGGGGGCCCCGCACCCGGCCCGGCCGCAGGACCGAGTTACCTTGATCTCGTACTGGTGCTTCTTGGCCACTTTCCCATCCTCTCTCTTCCGCATCTCCTGTTGGGAGCAGAGAGGTAGCTCAGCACGGATCGGGATGGGTGGCCGGCAGAGCCCAGCCCCGGGTCCCCATGGAGGGAGGGACCCCCGCCCCATCCCTGAGGTCCCTATGGAGGGAGGGACCCCGCGCCCTATCCCCAGGTCCCCAGGGAGGGAGGGACCCCCCGCCCCATCCCCGGGATCCCCGTGGAGGGAGGGACCCCCCGCCCCATCCCTGGGTCCCCGTGGCCAGACGTCACCTCTGCCGTGCGGCGCTTGCGGCTCTGGGGTGGCTCGGGGGGCGGCAGCCCCTGGGGGGCCTCCTCCGGGCAGGGCTGCGGCTGCTGCTTCGCTTGCAGGCGGCTGCTGCAGGGCAGGAGGAGGAGGAGGATGAGGAAGGGCCGGCAGGAGGAGGAAGGGCGGAAAGGGGGGTCGGGGGCTCTTACCTGCGCCGTGACATCTTCCTTGGCCGCAGAGCCCACCTGCACCTGCACAGACGGGACGCGGGTTCAGTGGGGGGGGGGAGGGGACGGGGGGACGACGTGAAGCCGCCAGCCCGTGTGGGGACCCGGGGCAGCTCCCGCGGTGGGGAGGGGGTGCCCGGCACCCCCAGACACCCACCCCCTCGGGCCGGGGGCCGCCGCGCGGGTCCCACCGCACCCTGGCCCAGGGGGTCCCAGGGGGGTCGCCCTCCCCCCCCTCCCCCCCGCGGGGCTGGGGCCGCCCGCGCTGCGCGGCCGCGCCGGCCGGTTCCGCGCCAAATTGCAGCGCGCGGGAGGCGCCGCCCGCCGCGCCCGGGCCCGGCCCGGGCCCGCCAGGGCCACGGGGGCGAGGGGGGGACGGGATGAGGGAACCCCGGCCCCCAGCAAGGGCAGCACCCACGGCCAGACCCCCCCCCTACCCCCTCCCCAGTCCTGAGGCGGCAGCGGCCCCGCGCTGAGGAAAGAGGGGGGTGCGAATAGAAGGGGGTCCCTCCAGGCCGCCCCCCCCAGCCCAGGGCGCCGCGCGGGGCGAAGGGGGCCCCGCTGCCCGCCCCCCCTGGGGGGGGGC